>VVHJ01032510.1:0-10729 GCA_015107715.1 Tylochromis polylepis
ACTGTTGACTGCTCAGAGGCTGGTCAAGGTAAAGCTCCATAAAACTCTGTGTGTGTGTGTGTGCGTGTGTGTGTGTGTGTGTGTGTGTGTGTGTGTGTGTGTGTGTGTGAGAGAGAGAGAGAGAGAGATACTGTGAATTGTGAATTTAATTAAAGTACTTCTAAAAATAAAAGTTGTCATGAGGACTGTTAT
The DNA here is from genome assembly GCA_015107715.1 of Tylochromis polylepis. Classification (NCBI taxonomy): domain Eukaryota; kingdom Metazoa; phylum Chordata; class Actinopteri; order Cichliformes; family Cichlidae; genus Tylochromis; species Tylochromis polylepis. The sequence goes on from VVHJ01032510.1 coordinate 193, forward strand.
GCTCTTCTGGCATCTGAAATCATAACATACAGCAGTCGGCTGTAACAAAACAACTGACAGATGATGCAGCTGTGCCACACGTCATATTTAATTGACTTTGCTTTAAAATGAAGGCTGCGAGGCAAGGATGTCTAATTTTTGTGTGTCTCTTCCTCACCTCCTCTGCTCGCTCCCATCTCTGGTTGGATTTCAGCTGACTTCATGTGTGGAAATCAAGCAGGAGCATCAGCAACTGAAAAATGAAGCCTGACCACATGAGCCGAAAACTGCAGTTTCAAAAATGGCTACTTGAAGCCAGAGCCACAAGCGAGGTAATCCCCACAGACTCCTTGGTTAAAAGGAAGAAATTAACAGCAGAAATATCCATGTTTGCAGCCTGTTACAAAGACAGTTGGCTCTATAACTAATTTCACCTGTGGTGAAAACTCCACGATAGATAGATAGATAGATAGATAGATAGATAGATAGATTTGGCAAATTGTTTGGCAAATTACATGTCTTGCTGTGTGCTTAATTATAATTTAAAAAAAACATGCATGTGTTCTGGTCTACTAATCACAGACAGTATAAAAGACGGATTTAGCCAATGGTTTAGCATTCCACATTTTGACACCTGATTTGGGTATTGAAAAAAAATTTAACTGACAGATAAAAACTGAAACTGAAAAATTAATCTTTTTTTAATGTAAAGTTAGTTTTTTTTTAAATAGTGGCACTGGAAGATAAAATATGAACATTTGTGCCATTTTTACAGTTTCTTTTTGATGTAGCAGCTTTTCAGTTTCAGTGTGGCACTCTTTTGGTGTGTGGGAAGGGCTAAGAGTCAGGACTGAGAGGCGGGGCTTAACGGGTTACTAGCTGCTAGCCATCTTAACTAAACAACTTTGTGACCGATGTTTTGAGTTCAGATGGAACTAAACAGCGTCCTAAACTCCTAAACAGCATGTAAAGGTTTTTTGCCCTTTCCTCTTATCACTTGCTTCACTCTTAACTAGCTAGAGAGCTGGGAAGAAATGTTAGCTAAGTTGCATTAGCTAGCTGACTTTCTTGCGATGCTCTTACCCTCTATGAGTTAGAGGCCAGTGGTAGTCTAGTGTTTTCAGTGGTACAGTAAAATTATTCCAAGGGAAAAGGCTTGGGACAATGACGCTTAACAGGAAGTCCCCCTGCCCTGTCATCTGCAGCTTCTAATGGAAAAATGCGTAAGTGTGAAAAAGGTCTATTTAAACTGAAAAGCAGTGGCATCATCAAAAAGAAACTGTCAGTGTAAAAGAAAGAAAAAAACCCCACTGTAAACATAAAAGGTCAGTTAGTGTAAACAAATCTTTTTATTTAAGGCTGTTAAAGGCTTTTTTTTAACATTGGTATTTTATCTTTCAGTGGAGCTTTTTTATGTCATTTTTTTATTTTATAAAAAAAAACAACATAAACTTTCATGCCACTGTTTCCTTTTCCGGTTTTAGATTTTATATTTCAATGCCGAAATTAGCATCTATTCTGGTGGCATAGGATGTATGGATACTGTAATTTGATATCTTAATAAAAAAAATGTGATTTTCTTTTTTTCAGCTTTTTTGTTAAAAATGATTTTGATTATTATCAATACTGTTAATTTATCACATCTATGACACAAACCTTACACTGAGAGGTGGTCTAATTGATTTGTTGAGCATTGTATATCACTCTATCTCTGACTGTATTTATACTAAAAACTCCTTTCTGAGTTATTTATATCCCTTTATGCATTTATGTCCTAGCAAAGCCACACAGCTTCCTGGTTGTGTTACTGAGCAAAGAGAACCATAAAGGCCAGGTAGAGAGAAAGCAGCTCTTTTGCGCTGGGGGTTACGATTGATGAGGCTCATTGTGGCAGTGCAGGAAGCTAATGAGTCAGAACCACGAAGTCAAGCTGTTGGGAAATCACACCGCCACCAACCCTCCCTGTAAAAACCCAACGTGACATCTTCAACTCCAAACAAATGCTGCTGGAGAGACACAGACTGACTGAAAATGAGACACCAGGGACGAGAGCTTATGTCACTGCTTTACTTCAACAGTAATTCATTTCTTGAACAGATATTTCAGCTTAACTATCCACAAATTACCAATAATTTGAAAGTGAATATTACCAGTTACAGTGCAGTACTATACACACAGACATACAGAATACACACCTTTAAAAAAATAAGCAAAGAAATAAAATCGTTCTTCATAATTTAACATGTCTTCTTGACTCTGATCAGTACTGAATAATATAATCATGTGTGGCTACTTTCCAAAGTTTATCTATTGACATAACCCTGATTTCTTTGTTTGTAGTGTTATTCAGAGTCTCTGAGCTGTGGGTGTTAAGTGGGCTACAGTTTCTCTTCAAATCATCTTCTTTAATCAACACCAACACAGCAGGAAAGAATACTCTCAACTTTACTTTCTACTCGTCAGCCACACATGTTAAACAGAGACTGTCACTCACATCTGTCCCACCGAACAATGGAAGATCAAATTGTTATGTTGAGCATCTTTCTATTTAGACATCCAGCATCCACGGGCACTTTAAATCCTAATTTATATTCACTTGCTACTTGGTTAGTCTGCTGTTTGGTGCTGTGCACCTACCAGAAAAAAACAAAACAAAATGAAGAGTGGCTAAGATTGCTGATTATATTGTTACATTTAGCATAAATAGCAGTTGTCAACAGAGAATATTGATTAATATAGCTTTAAAAAGAAAATGTTCACCACTCTTTCTACAGTTCCTTTCTGTAATTCACCAGAATATTCACATTTTCAAACTCGAGGTTCTGGTGGCAAACCTAGCCGTTAATTTGTGATTTATAGGATTACATATATCTATTTTCACACTAGAGGGCTAGAATATATTGTGCCTTTATAAAGGACATGATCCAAAATCTTTTCATTTTAATTTTATTGAAATTTCCCACAATTATTGAGTTGAGTCATGTTCAAGCCTTTAAGAAAAGTCAAAAACAAAATACAGATTGATTATCTTGAGTTTACATAAGAATGTGTTTTGTTACCTTTGTACTAACTGTTGTGCTAAAACTCATGAGAAAAGAAAGCTTATGTCAGAACTGTGTAAAACCTTACCATGTCCATGGAATTAAGACCATATGTGCTAATCAAATGCACTTGATTCACTGATCATCAGTAAGTGCGAGCACCTCTATAAAGGCAGAGGCTTTGTCAGTGTTCTGGTCTGGAGCATTCAGGGGTGTGTTAATCAATGCCATGCGGTGCACTTAGTTTTTCACAGGACTTCGAGGAGTCCTGTGAAAACTTTCTTTTTCACATGAATGTAGTGAATAAATGTAGTAGCAAACGGTACAGCTGTGGTCAGAAGTTTACATACATTCATTCATGGGTAATGAATGTCATGGTAATTTGGGGCTTTCAGTGATTTCTTTGAAATGTTCTTTTTCTGTGTAGAATGATTGCACAGAGCACATCTTTAATAAGTTTAAAAAACAAGAACTGGATCCAATTTATTTTGGATATCCTTTAATCCATACAGGGTCAAAAGTATACATACAGGCACAAATAGATATATACACTTACTTAAATCTTTTAATAAAAGTTGTGCTGGCGGTTCTACAATATCTTTTAAGATGAAAAGTCCAAGGCCTTTTTACTCCTCATTAGTGATGGTAGTTTCTCTTTGCCAACATAGAAAGGATTTGTTTGACAGCGCTCATTGGATTGACCAATACGCAGAAGAATGGGGAAGTCCAAAGGAGGTCCCTTGGAGCCATTTCTGAACAACTGTAGATTCCAAGATCATGAGTTCAAGCAATTGTATGCAAGTTATTCAGATGTTGTAACAGAGGTCTGGCGAGGGAGGAGTAGCTAGCAGGTGTGCAGCCGGGAAGTTAACCGGACAACTCGTTAGTCAGGTAGGTAGAACAATAGGCATTTATTTAGCAATAACAAGACCATACAAGCCAGGTCTCCGCGGCTCTACACCATCTGGTCATACATGTGCTGGGGACGAGTAGTTGGCTGCGTCAGCCTGTTACAAGGGTAAGGTCTTCATCACAAGGAGGAGAGAAGAGAGGAACATGCTTGTCTGTAATACCTATGGATCGCACACATTCTAGAGGTGGAAAGACTCCCTCTAGTGGAGCTATGCCGTAATAACGGTTGTTACAATGTGTCGAAAATTACCATGATATTCATGCCCATGATGAGTGTATGTAAACATCTGAGCGCAACTGTATATCACCTACACAAGTTTAACTCTATTTTCTTGACCCTTTTATGCTGACAAAATTATAAGTACTGAGGTCACATGGGACATGCAGCAATGCTATCAAAGATGTCAACCTTTTGGGGGGTTAATTTAAAGCTGTAAATAAACTACATGTTTTTACAGAAAAACTGTCACGGTCCTGGGTCGGTGACCCAGTGTTTTGAGTTTTGTTCTGTGATTTCTAGTTCTTAGGTTTTGTTCCTGTGTCCCTTTTGTTCAGTGTCAAGTCTGTGTCTCTGTCATGTGGTTGTGTCTTTTCCTGTTTTATTTTGACAGTCCTGTGTCCTGCCTTGGTATGTCTAGTTTTGTTCCTCCCTCGTTATGTCTGATTTCTCCCAGCTGTGTTGCCCTCCTGTCTCCCATTCCCTGATTACTCCAGTGTGTATTTGAGCCCTTTGTTTTCCTTACTCTGTGTCACGTCGTATCATCTCTGTGCTGTGTTTTTCCTCCGTGTGTGTGGTAATGTTCTGGTTCTCTGTTTTCTAGTTTGAGTTCCTAATTTAGTTCTTTCGTATTTTCATGTTCTTGAGTGCACCAGCAATAAAGCTATGCTTTAAGTTTCTGTCTCTGTGTTTTGAGTCTGCAATTGGGTTGTTTTCCTGCCTGCCTGCACACAGCCATAATAAAAACTGTAAAACATGTAGTTTTACAGTTGATATGATCCTAAATTCACAATGTGGCCATTAGTAAAATTAAGTTTGACATCCTTGCTTTAATTATTCCATTACTTGTGGACAGCTGCTTGTCCATGATTGGGAAGCAAGCTGCCTGCCAAGTAATGGAATAATTAAAGGTCTAGTCTGGTTGTGCACAGGGCAATATAAAAGTGAAATCTCACAGTACACTTAATACAGGTTTCGTTGCGTGTGTTTATGTTTGTGCTTTGCTGCAAATCCATAGTCACTGTAAACTGCATGTCTATCAAAAATGGAAACTTTTACACGCATGTAACAGTATTCAAACTGTGGGGTGGGGGCTCTACCACTCAACTTCTATCTACTGAAGCCCGATTCTCCAGATTATTATGCTATATCTTGTTCCTTGATCCAGCTCTTGCGCAATAAAAGTCAGTAACTCGGCTCAGAAATCCACACACAATGAGGCTGTGCTGCTGTTGCATGCAAGTCTAATTTACACTGCAGATTGAGAAAGGGGGTGGAATAAATCTGAAGCTGTTTTGGAAAATGGCCCACTGTTCACTCCAGTTTTACTTAACCTAGGGATGTCAAAACTAATTGTATTCCATGGATCACATACAGCCCAAATTAATTCAAAGTGGAATGGACTGGTGGAAGACATTGCATAACCAACTATGTAAAAAAAAAAAAAAAACTAAAGTCTTTGAGTGTAAAGAAGTACAGCTACAGTCTGAAAAGGATCGCATTTAATGAACCAGCACTTTACAAAACAGGTATAAGCTGTCTAAGAAAGAAAAACGTTAAGAAAAATGTTACAGTTTTCCTAAACTGCTTTGGTTTTAAGGCTTAACCACCTTACTTAGTGTTTGATACAAAGTTATGAATAATTTTTTTCTTGATAAACTGATACAGAGTCAGACCCCTAGTTTGGATGAAGTGTGGACAAGCCCCTCCCACAGTGTGATCTGTCCTTCATGTCTGCTGACACAGTGCTTCCTGGTGCAAAGAAATCAAATCAAATCATAAAGTTAGGCTCCAGTGCAGCTCTCCTTCTGAGATACATTTATGCAACTTAATGTCCAAACTGCTTCATACTCCATTTGTCTCATGTTAAACTCACACAGCTTACATTGATCAGGAGTCCATTTATCCACTCAGACTGCAGCTTGAAGCTCTGCTCACCGCTTGGAAACCCCAGTTTGATTTTGTATGCACTCCAGCAAACATCAGTGAAGACGCTCGCTCTTCATCTGGAGGATGTGGATGCCGTTACGGTAGCCGTCAGTGATCTCTGACCTCCCTGCAGAGGCGGAGGTGGAGCCAAAAAGAGATTCTGCCCTCAGGGTTCAAACGGCATGGTATGACATCTTCCCTGACATGCAAGCCTGTAAAAATAAACTGCATTTTCCACTCATCCATTTTTAAGAAAAAATATTGACATAAATCCTTACTTTCAAGGTTCAAGTTACCACCTCATGGCTCATATTGCTCTCAGGCAGTTCCTATCTTTATTAAGACTTTGTAGAAATGAACAGTAAAGCTGCATAAAGAAAAAAAAGACAGCCCTTTTTTGGGGAAAAAAAAAAAGATCCTGAGGCACTAAATAGTCCCCCAAGAACAAGATATATTCAGAGAGGCACTCAAAATACAGCAGCTCAATGTTTTATGTCTTATGAAGTGCTCTTTCTTCTGCCATTGCTGTCCACAATCATGAGAAATGAAGTCGTCCCATCCAAATGCAAAGGAGGCATCATCCTGAACCATTATCCACTTGTAACTCTGAGTGATTGGGAGTCATTTTTTGCTCTGCAGTGCCCCAGCGTCCTCTTATCTACTTCAGTAAGCCTGCCCACACGTTACATACAAGTACTTGACAACACTTGAGTGCCCTGTGATATACAGATGGCAAATTTCCCTCTTTTTAGACACTTTGCTGTTCTGACACACTTATGTGAAGTTTATGTCTGTGCTATTCAAGCAAGTGAAAGTCAGACAGAGAGGCGAGCATTAAGTCTATCTTTATTTTCAAGTCAACCTCAAAAGTGTTTCATGAAAGATCTCTTTTTATTTTTTTTGGTTCCGTTTCTGTCTATCATCAAATAATGCAATAACTGGTGCCCACATGATTATAACCTAATGTCCCACAACCACCTGAGGTCTGAGGTTTATTTGAGGTCCCAGCTTCTAAATATAGGCATCTGCCCTCATTTAAAGTTTAGTTTAGTTTTTATTCACATACCTGGAGTGAGAATAAGCCATAGACAGTAAACATTAAGACCAACCTATGTCCAGTGAGATCCTAAATGTGTGTGAATGCACCTTATACAGCTAAAATTTTTATGTTTTATTTAGTCATTTTATTGACTATGCAAACAGGATATTTGAATTTATTTATTTTTTTAATGGTGAAACAGATAAGACATAAATGTTTGATAAGTTTAACCAGCCATCTATTTCTGAAAGCAAATTAAGGAGCAGGTCCCTAATTTTCAACACCGCCCCTTTGGATCCCATAGAATATGCTGTGTTGTGAATCATGGCTTGACATGTAATCTTGTCTTTGTCCAACAAAAGTGCCACAGTCAGAAGGTGATTAGCTTAGCTTAGCTTTCCAAAGCTCTGATACCAAAGTGTTAAGACTGTAAATAAAAGAAGAATGCAACCACTGCAACATCACCTATTGGTTTGTGGACTACTATTTTTGAAGTCTCGAGTTAGGAATTTTGGTCTTGCCATCTATTTTTTTTGTTTGTTTGTTTGGATTTTTAAAATGGAAATGACAATATTTAGAAGGTTAGTGCGCAGGAGTTATCAGCTAAGGCTAATATTGGCTACCTAACATAGCAAGATGTCCCAGTACCTCACTGATATTGCAGACTTTGGCTTGCAAAAAAACAGCATTAAGATAAAGCATACTTACCAAAGAAACTGAGCAGTTGATCCCTTATGGGGTTTTCACATAGGCCGCATCATGATAGAGCACCTAAACTGTTTTCAAAATGTCTAGCAGGATGTCAGAAAAATCTTCTGCAGAAAAATACTCTTTTCCTCATTAGTTTAACTAGGAAGATTTAATACATCTGTAGAATTGAGATAGACCAAAACCGTATTTTTTACATGCTCGCATGCTTATTTCTGCTGTAAAGTTGGGAATTTAACATGGGACTGATTGAGGTTTGTCTCACTTTTGGAGCCAGCCTTGTGGGCATTCAAAGATCCCCAGTATTTAGCACTTTTGCTTTGGCTTCATTTTTCTGCCCTGGAGGTTGCCACTTGATTCACACTACTTTCACACCAATGACCGCAAAACACTAAAATTTTTATACAGTTTTTGGTCCACAGGTATTTTTCAAACTATAGTGCCATGGTGAGGGGTGGTTTTGATTCAGCTGCAGTGAAGGGGTGGAGCAGAGGTTTCAAGGGGCAGTGCCAGGAGAGCCTGGCTGGCACAGCTGTCAGGCATTGTCTAATTATGTCTCTCCTCTTTATGCAGTAGTGCGCTGGGACCATTAGAATGATGTGATCATAGCAGCAGATGAACTGAATATGCTGACATTGTCTGGAAAGACACCTTTAACAAAACAAAACGAGTAATAATGAAAGCAAGGACAGTAAAGGTATTGTACTGATTGTATGTGTGTTGGGTCCACAGTGACAGAGCCACATTTCTCTAGTTGGACTTTCTTATTCTCTTTTGCCTTAGTGGTGCAAGGCTTCTCTTTTACATTATCATTTATCTCTCCACTTTACCTCCAGGTATGCATGTTTCCTTATATTGTGAATTGGAGGTGTAGCTGTATGTAGATAGTATGCAGACTGCAGGCAAAGAGAGGAGCCTGTTGATTTAGAATGAGTCTGATTTACTAACATACCCACAGCATTAAGAACAAAACTGGATGTTTGGCTGGCCTCATTCTTTGTGAAAAGTAAGAACGTTTCTACGCACTTATTAGAAAACGAGGGCCATTATGAGCAAGTCTTGGGTGCAGGATGGAAATGGTCCATATCAAATAAAGGAATTCCTTTGCCTAAATACAATCTGGAAACCATATGTAGTGGATGAATGAATAAGGGGATGAAGACAGTGACACGTTCCCAGAACTGCCAAAAATACTCAAACTCCTAGGTAACAAAAGTACAATGCTCTAGGTGTATTTATTTGTTTGTGAGATTTGAACTGAACACACATTAAAATCCTACTGAAATGTACCTCTCTTCAAATCTGATGATGAAGTTAAGCATATTAGACATGAGACAACTGACAACAAGTTGGCTAAACAACAACAGCGGCTGGTTATAAGCTAACATTATACTTGCTAATGTTAGCCATGAGTGTCCTAAAAGTCACACTTTTACTCTGATAAACAGTTTGATTACATTCTCACATCAAGCTTATTCATTAATTGTCAGTTGTTTAGATCAGAAAGGAAGTTTCACTAACTCCAGCTAACAGCACCAAAAAACAGTACCACTTACCAACAGAAAAGATCAGGATATCCTCAAAAACTCACCTCATTATCGCTTTTATCAGACAGAAGTGAACTTCCTGAGTCAACAACTCATATCGGACTCCTTTCACAAAGTTTTACAGCCTCCTCTGGAATAAAGAGATTTGAAGACATTGACAGCTGAGGTAAACAGTAGACTGATGGCCTGCATTCACTAGAGATAAATGGCAGCCAGAGCTTTTGAGTTGACTCAGGGGTAAAAACATAAAATACTGCAAAATATTTATTCAACACATATCTGGTCTTTTTTTTTTTATTCCCAAGTGTTGATATTCAAATATGTTGAAATATATTGTGTACAAAATGTTTTTATACACAAACAGTCGAAGTAACACACAGCTCGACTTTCGCCATTATGTAGTCTGTTTTTGATCTGTCGGCTGATTAAAAGCTGATTTGTCCTACAGCAGCTACCTTAGCTAAGATTTTGCACTTGACTTGAAAGGGGTAAGAAAGCAGAATTCAGTTGCAATCTACTGACATCTAGACTACGTTTACACTACTCCGGATAAATTTGAAAACAGCGTTTTCGTCTAAAAACGCTCCGCGACCACACTATCGTTTTCAATCGTTTCCAAAAACGCTTACGTTCCTGTACCGCGCATGCGTGAAACGTAAGACGATTCGACCGGCGTCATTTCCGTCTGCCGTTTATCTACTTATTTACTTTACATTCCCTCTTCTTTGAAGAAAAGCTATCTGGAGCATGCACAAACTGATATTAATCTTTAATAGGGCTGTCAAAATTGAGAGCAAACAAAACAACTGCTGTACAATGCCGTCCGCCATCTAGTTGAATTGGTCACATGACTGCATCACATGACTAAAATGTGCGGCTCCTCCACCGCCAGCATGCGTGGCTCCAGCGGCTGCTCCATGGTTTCCCCCCGCGGAGCTGGGACGGATGGAAGTCCGGCAGGGTCCCCGTGCGCGGCGACGGAGGAGGCGCGGCTCGCCGCGGCGCCTGTCCCGGCTCTTCGACGGAAGGCTGAGGAGCAGCTGCAGGGTCCCCGCATGCCAGCGGTGGAGGAGGGGCGCGGAGAGGAGATGGTCGCCGCGCCCGAGGAGCCTGCCGAGCCTGCGCCTGTCCCGGCTCCGCGGAAGGAGGCTGTAGGGCAACCGCT
>VVHJ01032511.1:0-14446 GCA_015107715.1 Tylochromis polylepis
TGCAGATGCATGTGGAGGAGTTATTCAGTGACTCAGATAGCAGTCATAGAGGCCTTCACAGCTTGAATTTGTCACATCTTCCTGCTTCTTAAATGAACAACAAGTTAAGAGAATCAGTCTACGCGTCAGTGTGTCTACCTGTCTGACTCTCCACCCACCTGCTCTGCGTCATCTCTATCTCTCCATCAGGCCACTCGTGATATTTTGTAAGGCTGATCAAAGCATTCTGCCTGTGACCAGCTTCATTGCTGTAATGCAGCTACAAACCTGTGGCATCCACAATATGACAGCTTCCTCATGACCCGTTTTCCTGCTCGTTGTCAAGTATTTTCCTATCAGTATCCTATCATATTGGGGAAAAATCTCTCAGTAAGCATGCAGGAAATGAGGAGATGTGAGCAAGAAATATGGAAAATAGCTAAAGTATCAGTATCTGCGATCATGTCCTGCTCCATCTGGTGCTGATCACCTCACATCAGCAGGAATGGGATTTTAATGTGTTAAAATCACGTCGCCTTACAGATTATGTGCTGTACCTTTTCCATATTGCTGAGCAGCCGCGGCTTTGTAAACACACTTTGCAGTCTCATCTTAAACATACATTATCGTTGTTGCTGAGTTTTGGATGGCAGATAAAACCAGAAGCTCTAAGAGTTTTTTCAGAGGTGTTTGTGATACACTGCAGATGTTTCATGACCGAGTTCAGTCAGCAGGGGTCACTGTGTGGTCTTTATATTTCTGTGCCATGGTACTGCCTGTTATGAAAGTACTTGATGTGAAACTAAAGAAGGTTATATATCCTTAAAACCCATTACACCAGCTGTTTTTTAACATTTTATAATACACTTATATTTTTCTTTGCTTTTTTGACATTTTGTGTGTTGCAGCTAATTTCTAATTCAGCATCTCTGCACTGTTTCACACATCTTCTAAGACTGTGTTAACCTAAACTAAATCATGGTGACCATTAAGAGATTCTTCCTAACACGATTCTAAATAATACGCATTTTTTGGTCCTTGTTCTGGAGTTAATCTAGATATAACCAGGGTTCAGCCCTTCAGATAAGACTAGTTACTGTCTAGATAATTCCCTGGGCCACAGTGTTTCCTGGCCGAGCTGCGGTAAGACAAAGTTTTAAACTGTTATTTCTGGGGCGAAATCCACACTAGTAAAAGGCAGTGATTACTTAAAGTATGTGAAGAGCACAAGCTCTCCAAAAGCAGGAGCTGAGAACCAGGTTAAGTGTTTACAGTGTGATGAGCTGCTCCACTGACACAAAAATGACACTCTAATTTCTGGGTGATCTTGATTTGGACAGCAGATAGGAAATATTTCTGGTCATTGATCTGGCAATCTTTTTCAGCTCACAAATTCCCTCAAGGTGACATCGTCTGCCGTCTTCTTTTGTCCAATCAGCAATCAAAAACAAATATATTGAGGTTTAAGATATATAAATCAGAGGAAACCCTCATGCTGGAGGTGTGAGACCAAGTCGTTTTTGATTTCTATTTTGACAATTATTTGATTTTCTAAATAGTTACTGAATTGACCTGCAAATTATTTTCAGCTAAAATCTGGTGTTTATGGACTAAAGAAACAAACAAAGTAACTAATGAGATGCTAAAATATCCATTCATTTCTTGGATTTTGCTTTGCCTCATCTGACTGCAACCTTTAATAAGATATTCTATTTTGAACAATGGGGAATAAAAGGTTTTCCAACACTCTGTGGAGCGCTGGTGTTCTGTAGAGCAATCAACAGCTTGTATTACCACCTTTATCAGCAATAATGTGAAGTAATAGTTTTCTGTACAACTTTCTCAGTCTCTCACATTGTTATGGACTAATTTTGGCCAACTCTTCTTTAAAGCATTGCTTCAGTTCTCTGAGGTTTGCGCGCAGCTCTTTTAGCATTTCAGTCAGGTTGAGACCAGGCCTTTGGGCCACTGCAGTACCTTGATGGTTTTTTACTTTCCACCCATTCTGTTGTAAATTTGTTGGTGTCCTTGAGATCAGAGATGTAGTTCTTTGACTTTTTTGCAGTTTCTCTGAACGTTCACTCCTGGGAAGATTGTGGCATTATGTTAACACACACCTGAATGCTCCAAACTTCTGCTTTGTAGAGGTGTTCACACTTGTTGATGATCGATTGCATTTGATAAGCACCACCTGGATGCTACTTACCCTCTTAATTCCTATGGCTGAAGTAGTTTTCTGGTAGAATAAAACATATAAACTATGTATTTAGATCATATATATTGTACATTAGTTATACATGTGCCCTTCATACCATTTTCTGGATTGTATAATGACAGCATGTCTCAGCATGTGTGCACCAGCACAGTTGTCACGGAGGCCAAAAGTCACCCACTTGTTCATGGTGACATTGCAGGAATCTTTGTGCGATCGAGTGATTGAATCGCGGCTTCTCTTGTGGCAGCAGCTGCTCTGATGCTGTTTGAGTGCTGTGTGTTTGCCTTTGTGAGCTCTGTTTGTGTCCGGCACGCAGACAGACGTGTGCAGCTGCTGTGAGCTGTGATGTCATTCCGTCAAGTTCACAGAGACTCGTCATTGTGTCATCTCGGAGGCTCGTTTGAGTGCGTGAGTGTGAGTCTGTGTTTGTGCGTGACTTCTTGAACATATGTGCGTCAAACAGCTGTGTGTTATAACTGAAAAGAACCTGTTGCAGCAAACTGAATATGTACTGAGCAGTTCCGTTTTTTATAGATAATCTGAATGTTCTTCTAACAAATGCCAGCAGGTAGAGCACAAACAGTTTCATTAAGGAAAACCCTTTCCCATTATCGGCACAGTCGTCAGTGTACTGGAGCTGCACACAGGTGTAAGCTTTAATAGATGGTTTTCACCTCGACTATGAGGCAACATAAATATAACTCTGTAATAACACTCAGTAGAGTTATGATTCAATTAAAATGAGTGAGCTCCACAATAAATCTGTGGCGGTGAGTTTAATAGCAAAATAAAATTCTGTGATGTGTGAGTGAGTGAAAAGAAGAGAAACAAAGCAGAAAGGCTCAGATATTACAAGTAATTCCAGATGTTTTTGACTCTCTATTGCTGCATAACTTTCTTAATTTTATTTTATTTTTATTTTTTTTTATTTTATTTTATTAGTGTTGTGATGCAGATATCTTTCTCCTGAGATGCAGACAGAAATTTAATCACTCCACTGACATTTACGGTTTTTGCAAGAAATTGTGCATGCGGTGCAAAATAATGATAAAATTTTATTTAATTGATGCCAAATTTTGAATGATTTCTAATAACGTTTTTGGACAACTCATCACATTGCTGTGTCTGTGTCGTCTCCAGGTGTGGCAGATTCCAGATCACACTTTGACCCGCCCCCTGTCGGACCCGGTGGTGGTCCTGGAGGGACACTCCAAACGAGTCGGCATTGTCAGCTGGCACCCCACCGCACGCAACATACTACTCACTGCAGGCAGGACACAGAAACACACAAACCTCCAGTGTCCTCTTAAGTTTTTATGACATCCTTCACATCTTTTTTTGGACCCCCTATGTGACAGTAAATTAGAACAAAACAGTCATGAACAGGATCTTGAATAGGATGTCTATCTTTGCTTTCAACTCCATCACCCTCCAGGCAGTGACAACCTGATAATTATCTGGAACGTGGGAACAGGTGAACCCCTCATCTCCATGGACGACCATCCAGACCTCATCTACAGCGTCAGCTGGAACCGTAACGGCAGCTTGTTTTGCACCACCTGTAAGGACCGACGTCTGCGTGTCTGTGACCCCCGCAAAAGAGAAGTGGTGGCGGTGCGTGAGTAGAAAATACTAATACATTTTAAAAAATGTTTTGCATATTTGTCAAGCTTACATGTTTCAGATCATCAAACAAATCTTAATAATACGCAAATAAAATCTGAGTAAATACAAAAAATCATGCAAACATACTTGGCCCTGTGTGAAAAAGTAATAACCTCCTACAGCTAATAAGTGGGTGTGCCATCCTTGGTGGCAAGAACTACAATCAGGTGTATGCGATAGCGGGGAAAAAGTCTTTCCCGTCGCTATGGAGGAATTTTGGCCCACTCTTTTTTGTATAATTGTTTTAATTCAGCCACATTTGAGAGCCTGAATAGCCTGTTTAAGCTAATGTGAAAGCACAGCAAATTGTTGAGGTGCTGAAGCAGCAAAAGCAGCCCCAGACCATCACACTACCAACACACCATGTTTGACTGTTGGTATAATGTTCTTTTTATGAAATGATGTGTTAGTTTTACAGCAGATGTAACAGGACTCAAACCTTCTAAGACCTCTGCCTCATCAGTCTACAGAATATGTTTTAGAATATTAAAGTCTTGGGGATCATCAAGATTATTATTAGTAGTATTTTTGGCAAATGTGAGTTGAGACTTTGTGTTCCTTTTGGTCAGCAGGACACAGTGAGACATAAACCTTCATTAAACAGGCACAGAGACAGAAAAAAATGATTTAACTTGAAATCTTTAGCTCTTAAATAGATGTACTTATGTTACTAATGTCTGTTTCTCTGCTAACCAACAGGAACGTCTGGCTCCACATGAGGGCATCAGGCCAATGAGAGCAATCTTCACCAGAGATGGAAACATCTTCACTACAGGATTCACCAGGATGAGTCAGAGAGAGCTCGGCCTTTGGGACCCGGTAACAAATGACTACCTTCCACAGAGTGGCTGTAAAAATATGTTCACACACTATAACATGAATCTACACAGAAACGTGAGCTTTCGTCACAGCTTTTTATTGTCCACAGACAAATTTTGAGGAGCCTATTGCACTTTTGGAGTTGGACACAAGTAATGGAGTATTGTTACCTTATTACGATCCAGATGCAAATATGGTCTACCTCTGTGGAAAGGTACAGAGATATAACTTCAACTTATTTTTAGACTTAATTGTAGACGTATTATCATTATTATCACTTGTTTTTACTAATGTGTTCATGTGTGTGTGTTTAGGGGGACAGCAGTGTCCGCTACTTTGAGATCACAGAGGAACCACCGTATGTTCACTACCTCAACACCTTCAGCAGTAAGGAGCCCCAGAGAGGGATGGGCTTCATGCCCAAAAGAGGTGTTGATGTCAGCAAATGTGAGATTGCCAGGTAAGATGCTGATCTTGCAATGATTTCAACTTGAGTGCAACTTAACGGTGTAAGAGGGTGACTATGAGCCAGCTGTGGTTCAGGAGGTTGAGTGGGTTGTATCCTTGGGCAAGATACTAAGCCTCAAGTTACCCTTAATGCATCCACTGGAGTGTGAG
The DNA here is from genome assembly GCA_015107715.1 of Tylochromis polylepis. NCBI lineage: Eukaryota > Metazoa > Chordata > Actinopteri > Cichliformes > Cichlidae > Tylochromis > Tylochromis polylepis. The sequence continues at coordinate 5,297 of VVHJ01032511.1, forward strand.
TGTGAATGTGAGGTCAATGCACTTAGGTATAGAAAAATAAAAACAAAATTCTTGTAGGAATTGTAGTGCCTTAAGTGCTCAGGTAGACTAGAAAATAACTCTATAAGTACCAGATCACAGCTGGGACTCTTTTGTGCATCCTACAGGCCAGTTTCACACATTATGCACTATTTAAGCTTCTCCAGCATCCCTACAGTTGCTGCTGTCTCTGCAACCTGCTTTGCAACCCATCTCCATCTCAGCTGCTCCTGTTTATGCCTTCTAACTTGGTCTGTAGCATTTTGGCAATGCCTGTGCTCGCGTGCTCACAGCAAATATAGTAAATTACTCCAGACTGCAATAGTAATCTGTGGTCCTTTCTGTAATCTAGGTTTTGAAAATCAGTATCACAAGATGTCAATGAATAAATTGTCAGATGACTATATTTGGGCATATCTGCAACAGTGATTCACAGCCCTTTTCGTGTTTTAGTGATTCCACTGATTTAATGGATGTGTTGCCATTTTACCCCTCAGACAAATGAAACAAATATGCATTTATTCGGTCAGTTATTATTGCAGATAATTTGGTGCATTAATTTTCTACTTAGCACAAGTGTTCGTATTTGAAATTTCCATTTTGTTCACCTTAAAAGCTTCACTACTGAATGCTTTGTATTCTCCAAACACTGCTAAATGCTCACAAATCATAAACTCTCTGACATGGACATTGCTAAATATCAGAAATTATAGTTAATGTCTTTGCAGAAAGCTGCAAAAGCAGTCATTTTTCGCATATACTTCCCATATAAATGTCCATATGTGATAAACAATTTTGTGACTTACTGATTGCGGATGAGATTGCCATATTCAGTTCTTATATACAGACGTACAATGACGACTGTGATGACTTGTGGTCGTGTCCTCTTTTCTCATCTTCTCAGGTTGTATAAGCTGCTTGACAAGAAATGTGAGCCCATCACAATGACAGTGCCCAGAAAAGTAAGCCTGACTCACCGTTCCATTATGGTTTTCATGCTCTGCTGAGCTTGACTTAGACAATGGTACAAGATGACATTCATAAAAGTTTTCCATTAAAGTACAAGTTTAGCTTTTCTTTTCACTTTATTTGGAAGATATCAGTCTTATACTTCATAGAAACTGAAATCCTGAACTTTTCACTCCACTGTAATTTTGTTCAAAGTTATAATTATCAGTCACTTTTTAAATGTCTGTTTGTAGCAGTTCATAAATTGTGATGCATCCTTACATAATCTATGTACCTAGAAGTTTTGTTAATGGGACACTGATGGGATGCTTTTTTTTAATAAGTACTTTATGTTTGATATTTTAAGCACATATTGTTGCCTAAATGTTGTTTTAAATTGAAGATTTGTACTTATAACTGAGCAGGTTTTTAAAGTGTGGGATTTCTGCTTTAATTTATTGCACACTTCTAATTGGCTCCTTAAAATTCAAACACGAATCAGCCTTTGATGCTGGCAGTTTCATTTGAATACAGGTCAGCTGAATGGAGAACCATTAATGTTTACATCCTGCCACAAGCACAAGCAGCTTGTGAGGTTTCCTTCTGCACAGTGATTGGTTCTTAGCTGTAGTTTAGTGCAAAGAAAGGCTTCTTACATCACATTGTTCCCAGTGTTTGTGGATTTCTGATAATATCCAGTGGAAGACAAATACACATGTTTGATATTAGGGAAGAACTTGACTTACCTGTTTTTGTGTCTCTTCACCTTTACTTCTTACTTCACATAAATGTCTCTGTTGTCCCGCTGATCTTTCCTCTTGCACAGTCGGACCTCTTTCAAGATGATCTGTACCCAGACACAGCAGGACCCGAGCCCGCCATGGAACCCGAGGAGTGGCTTGATGGCCGAGATGAAGATCCCATCCTGGTGTCCATGAGGCAGGGCTACGTGCCGCCAAAGAGCCGAGAGCTCAAAGTGGTGAAGAAGAACGTCCTGGACTCCAGACCCACCACCCGACGCAGCATGTCCACTTTGGACACCAATAGCCTGCCGGTAAGCCCACTTACTGCACATGCTCCATGTGAACTACTTTTCAGCATTAATTTAGCAGCATAAGATGACTCCTCTCTACTAACCTGCATTCACATTATGGGCTCCCAAAGCCTGGATGCATTTTTATACATTGATGTCTTATGTATAACCATGTGTAGCACGTTTGAATAATTTCATTAGCTTTGCATCCTGTAATCTGACTGTGGTGGCAAAAAAAAAAAGTCACTCTCTGTTTTAACCCTTTTCTGTTTTCTTTTCTCTTGTAATTCCATCTGCCCACAACCTTTTTTTTTTTCAAAGCTTTCATCTGTGTTTTCATTGATTTCCTCAAGTCCTAGTCACCGTCCTTGACCTATTCTTCGAAACTTTTCCTTAATTTCACCTTCTTATCCCAGTCTTTTTTCCTTTCTGTTTCTGTTTCCCTTTGATCCTCCTCCACACTTGTCTCCCCTCTTGTCCTGTCCAGCCTCAGCTGCTTGAGAGGTTGTTGGAAGAGATTCAGAATCTGAAGGCCACAGTGTTGTCTCAGGAGAAGAGAATCTGTGACTTGGAGAATAAGCTTTCCCAGTACACCAATGGCACTGCCTGATGTGCATGTAAACATGTTCTGAAGAACTGGTCTGAATATTACTGACAAGGATTCACTCTTCTGAATGCTCTATGAATGTGTACAAGTGACCATCTGACAGATTTGAGGAAATTACATCCATGCCCATTCTGTGGTTGATTCTATAAAATCTTTATCCAGGTGTTACCTTTAATTCTACTGCAGGATATTTTAGTATAGTCACAATTTTACAGTGAAAAAGAGGGAGGTGAGGTTTGAGTGGAGGCGCTGTACGTTTGAGCGTGTAAGTTGGTTAAAGGGCTAAAGAAGGTTTTTAATAAAGAAAATTGCAAGTATAGAAAACAGGTAAAAAAAAATGCAAGAACAAGACTTACTGCCTGAAATGCAACTCAGTTAGTTTTTATAATTTGCTTCTATAAAAAAAAAAAACAGGCCCGGTTCAAATCTGCCCCCACATCCTCCCACTGCATGTGGAGTCATGCTTACAGCTTTGGAGGGTCTCGTAGTTAAAGAGGAACATTAACAGGGAAATTTCCCCTCAAATCAGCATTTGGAGTGATTAATACAGTCATCACATTAAAAAAAAAATAGTGGCCGAAACAAGCTTCCATATCTTCGTATGTTTCTTTTATAATAATCTTTATATAATAAAGTGTATGTATAAAGCATTTTTTGAGGCCAAAGTTAAAAATGTGAAAAGCACAAGTAAACATCATTTTAAAAGATCGTTTTTGAAGCTTGAGTTCACGTTCATCATGTACATTTGTGAAATAACTTCATTTGTCTGTGTTTGTTGTGCTACAGACATGCAAAAGAGCTTCAGATGCTGCATTACCGATGCAGTTCATCTCAAATAACAGAACTCGTAGTATTTGTTGGTATTTTTTTCCTCTGTTCCAGACACGAAACAGGTGCTGACCTGTGACGGTTGTGCACTGATGTAGACTCTTTACTCGAGGGCCTCGTGACCTCACCACAACTGTTTAATGCACACAATCGGTTTAGAAAATTGGTTGAAAAAGACATTTAATGCAGGAGACCCTTGAAGCAGAGTGAGATTGTGTCGGGGCTGGCTTGAAATTGGGCTGTTGTAATACACATGCTTGCACCATCACTAAACGCTCACACATACCCAAAAAAGACACACAAACAAACCAGGAGACATTTCAACTCCCTGTGTTGTAGATGACCAGTTTATTTAAATAATGCTCAGAAAATTTTTCAATATGTAAATAGTGATAAAAGAAAAAAGGAGAAGAAAATGTAGCGAAATATGAAAAGAGAAAAGTTTTGTGTTGTGTAAAGGTTATACATTAGACACATTATGACAACAATAAAAAGGGATTTTTTTTATGCTTGACTCGTTTATTTCTTGTTGCCTCGTTTCCACCATTACCATTTTTATTGCCACTTAAAGAGCTTCACAAACACCTGTTTACCTTTGTTCTAAAACTCTCCCAAACAGTAAGTATGTGGAAACTGGAGATGAGCAGTACAAATTAGAGCATATCCTTCAATTCCCAGCTTAGGAAAAAAGTTTGACTTTCTATTATTAGTTCAATTTTTTGTAACAGTCCTCATATTAGCTAAGAAATCAGTGGTTTAAGATACACAGTTGTATGTATGAGTGAAATCCCCCAAAAAAGGTGAGACGAATGATGTTAATATGGGTAATTATGGAAAATGTATACGGTCCTGCAAAAGTCTTGAGCCACCACCTCATTTCTTTATATTTTGCTTTGAAAACAGGAAAAAGATGCAGCGATTTATTGAAATATTTGCAAACATAAATGGAATGTGACTATTTGGTACAACCACTTTTATTTTTCAACACAGCCTGAAGCTTCTCCTAATTTCTTTAAGTAGTCCGTAGGAACAGTTCTGCAGACTTCTAGAAAGATATTCAAAGCTCTTCTTTGGATGTTGGCTGCCTTTTTTTCTGTTCGCTGCCAACATGGCCCCACACCGATTCAATAATGTTCAGGTCTGGGCCCTGGAGGTGGCCAATCAGTGACTGATGTTTAGTCTATCGTGTTATTCTTTCCATTTTCAGCTAATGCTTTTAGCTCAACTTGTCAGTGCACAATTTCTTTTTAAGCCTGGCAAACTGTGATATCTCTGTAATTTTTGTTGATTCGGATAAAGAAGTGGGATCAAATTCTGTGTTTTCGCAGTTTTGTAACAAAGTGTCTTAAATTCTTTGATAGGTTATCTGCTTTGAGTTAGGTGTCATTCTTATGTTTCATTGATCAGTGTTAATTGGCTTGCTCAGGTACAAGGACTGGACTGAAAATGAGTGAAGAGGCTGCCAATGTCCAAAGAAAAACTTTCAGAAAGCCTGGAGAACTACTGAACAGGACCACTTGATACAAGAAAGATAGCAAATTATTAAGAAATTTGGGGTGGCATACGAGTTTTGCACAGTGCTGTAAAATATTACAAGGCATCAGTTTCTATTAGTGCCTCCGTACCACTGTAGCCGACATACTAGTCGAAGTTCAATGTCAAAATATAACTTAAAGCTGTACCACACTAACATGGGGTCATTCAATGCCCATTTTTGTCAGAATGTGGAGTCCCAGCATCACAACACTGAGGCAAAATGAGGGCGACTGAGTGAGTTTGGCGGATTCTTGCTGTCCACTAAACAAGCAGGTAGCTACATTACCCACGCCATCCACAACCTCTATCTCCACGTCAGGTGAACAGCAGGACGCGCTGTAGTACATCAGTGTTATGTTCTTATTGCCTGGATCCAAGGTAGTGTTCATGGTCCCGTTTCCCTGCTTGAGTGTCACAAATTCAACACCCGTCCCGTCAGCTCCATCAGTCACCCGGGCAGAGACCTCCCACATCCTCAAGCTGCAGTTAACGGAGCAGTTGGTCTGCAGGCTGAGCAGCTCACACACCGGTGCCGTGAAATCAGTCACCTGTGAGGGGAAGGAAAGCGCATGAAGTCAGCAACAAGCATGAACCTCAATATTTGTTCAATATCCATGAGTTTCTTTGTCACTTATGATTGGCATAAAGTGATTTTATTCAGTGTACAGCAGGTTACCTAAGCATGAAAAAACTGTCTAAAGTCAAGCCTGTAGTTCGACGAACAGAGAGAATAAAATTTATTACAATTCATATTTTATTTTTCCAACAATTCCTTTTAATAATAATTTTCCAGTAAATATCCAAACACCTTAAAACAAAAAGTTTTCAGTTATAGTATTACCGTGTTAAGAATGGAGAAGCGCAAGACAATATAGTTACTGTCTGTGCCCCCGGGAGCCTCAGCCTCAATGGCCAGGGTGATGTCAGCGCCAGATGGGGTATTTAGAGGTACTGAGAGGGTCACTGTGCCATTAGCAGTGATTCCAGTCTCCAGGAATATACTGGCTGGAAATGTAGAGTTGAACCCTCTGCTGTTGGCGGATCGGATTGTGAAGTTTCCACCTGCTCCACTGGTCTTCAGAGTAAAAGGCACAGAAAATTGCATCCCAGGTACTATGATGGTCTCTGGATTAGCCTACATAAAGAGGGAATACATTTGTAGAGATACTGCTCCATATCTTTCCATGTGTGATGTGATGTTTTTGTGTGACAAAACAAGTCTAGGATTTCAGCTCACATTCATCGTCAGATTTGATGATCTGAAGGTGATTGGTGACTGTCTCTGGAACAGTATTGAGGCCTTGGAGGTGTAACTATCAGCTTGTCCCTTCACCCGCACCACAAACTCCTCTGATGGAAACTTGTCAACCTGAACTAAGACTCTTGAATTACTCTGCGGCACCAAGAGTCCTTCAATCACCTCTGACCCAGACGATCCAACCAGAGTGACTTCTGTCACTGTCGCAGTGTCACTCCCCGTTAAAGACATCAACAGGCTACCACTGCCACCTTTCAAGAAAAAGCAAATTCATTATGTCTGATGTTTTAATGATATGTTACATCAGCAGATCATCATGTCTTAACGGTTTCCTTTACCAGCACTGGGACGTGTCTCCAGGACATCAAATCCTCCGAAAGGGCCCTGTGACGCCACCACAAAGTCAAAGAAGAAGTCAATGGGACTCTGACCTGAAAATGATGAGGCGGTAGAAAATGAAAAACATGCATGCATGGAGGACCTGGAGAGTGATGGCGATAGAAATAATGCAATTCATGAATTGGCAATTATGAATACAACAAATATTTTAAAATTACTTGATTAATGTCTGAATAAATTCAAAGTATTATATGATTTAAATAAAATTAATAGAAGAATTATTTTAAGAAATATTTTAAATGATCGATAACCCCATAAATTAGATGTTCAAACAGGAAAAGGGTTTATGGAAATCAAATTTTTAAAAAAACTAAACACTAACAATAATAGTTTGAATTAAAACTTTTTTAAAAAGTTTTTTAATAATTTAAAAATGAAATCTAAAGCGAAGTGAATAGATTTAAGAATCAGGAATTAAGAATACTGATTTTTTTTTTATTCTCAAGTTTAAAAACATGGTTCCTTTTCTCCGTTTTATTTCCATTTCCTGTTCCTGTTACCGTTTGAATTTGTTGAGTCATTACTTCTCCATTTTAGCCTTTACAACAAGGAAAACTAATCCTTCTTAGCTCACAGACTACCTACGTTTTTCTAGGCTGCCCAAAGACTTGCACTGCCAAGGAAACTATTTTAAAAAGTGTTTGTTCTTGCATGAGAATATATTGCCTTCATATTAGCTCTCTCAACATTTCCAGTGAAGAATTATAAGGCACACTGCCGTGAGAGGGATCCTCACAGAGTTTCCACTGGTGGAGAGACGCATCTTCTGCTCTCAGCCTGATAATCTGGTAGGTAAAGGTAACATGCTAACATGGCTAACGCTAGAAGCCCTTCATACTCCATTCGTCTAGGATCAACATACAATACTTACAGGAATTTGAAATAACTTTTAAGCTATTAGACAAAAATATTACATCAAATATTACAGCAGTGTTAGCGTCTGTTTTTAGGAAGCTAATCACATATAAAGCTGAGAGCAGCTAATACTGTTAAAACCAGTTCCGAGCTCTGTTACAGTTGTCAAAGCAGACCTTTAGTTTAGAATAATTATTACAGTGCTGTCTTTAAGTAAACAGTCTCATCAGTCCGGATGTTCCTGGTACTAAACGGCTAACAGAACGGAGACAGTGATTAAAATTATGCCTCAGTCCAGTCAGTGGCATTATTTATACAAATTCACTTGTTATACAAGTTCACACATTAATCTTGATCTTAAAGTAGATGACCGTCACAGACCACCTGCATCTTTTCATCTTTTACATGTTAGCTGTCTTTATTAAAATTTGTTTTCTTTTTCTTTCGGCAGTGGATCATTTGTCTCCGTCTCACCCTGTCCCTACTATGTGCATGTCCTCCTTAAATAAAACCATTAATCTTCTCTTTGGTCTTCCTCTTTTCCTCCTGCCTGGTAGCGCTATATTTTAATTATCTTTCTAATTATTAATTATAGTCATTTAGCACAGAATAAACTAGAATAGCAGAACATTAACAAACTAAATTTAAAACAATCCTCTACTGCATTCCTCTACTCTGGCTGATAAAAGTATGAAGATTTTTTGTTTTAATTCATCAACAACATATGAGATAAATAAAGATGCCATCTTACTGACACACTAACAGTAATAATGCAGGTATGTTTAACCTATATTGTTACTGTGAGCACATGTGCTACCATTGTATCATGTGTGCCAGAAATGTTCATGTCCTGTAGGATGTAGCATTTTTTGTTTAAAATGAAAACAAATATATTGCTATTTATTAGGCAAACAACAAACTGAAGTCACATTTTTACACACAGATTTGACTTCTATGAGAAGTCAGAAGTTAATCAAGCATAACGTTCAACCATTAAATCTGTATGTTCAAAGATGCAAGTTAATTACTATAATTTGGCATCTTAATTATCCATCCATTCTCTTCCGCTTATCCTTCTCAGGGTTGCCGGAGCCTATCCCAGCTACCATAGGGCAAGAGGCAGGGTACAACCTGGACGGGTCGCCAGCCTGATGCTGGGCTAACACATAGAGACAGACAACCATTCGCACTCACATTCACACCTATGGACAATTTAGATTCTCCAGTTAACCTACAGTGGCTTGCAAAAGTATTCGGCCCCCTTGAACTTTTCCACATTTTGTCACATTACAGCCACAAACATGAATCAATTTTATTGGAGTTCCACGTGAAAGACCAATACAAAGTGGTGTACACGTGAGAAGTGGAACGAAAATCATACATGATTCCAAACATTTTTTACAAATAAATAACTGCAAAGTGGGGTGTGCGTAATTATTCAGCCCCCTTTGGTCTGAGTGCAGTCAGTTGCCCATAGACATTGCCTGATGAGTGCTAATGACTAAATAGAGTGCACCTGTGTGTAATCTAATGTCAGTACAAATACAGCTGCTTGTCTAAGAGAATATTGGGAGCAACAACACCATGAAGTCCAAAGAACACACCAGACAGGTCAGGGATAAAGTTATTGAGAAATTTAAAGCAGGCTTAGGCTACAAAAAGATTTCC
>VVHJ01032513.1:0-12565 GCA_015107715.1 Tylochromis polylepis
CGCCTCAAGGCGCTTAATATTTGTACAGTAGATCATACAATAATAGATACAGAGAAAACCCAACAATCATATGACCCCCTATGAGCAAGCACTTTGGCGACAGTGGGAAGGAAAAACTCCCTTTTAACAGGAAGAAACCTCCGGCAGAACCAGGCTCAGGGAGGGGCGGGGCCATCTGCTGCGACCGGTTGGGGTGAGAGAAGGAAAACAGGATAAAGACATGCTGTGGAGGAGAGACAGAGATTAATAACAGATATGATTCAATGCAGAGAGGTCTATGAACACATAGTGAGTGAGAAAGGTGACTGGAAAAGAAAAACTCAATGCATCATGGGAATCCCCCGGCAGCCTACGTCTATTGCAGCATAACTAAGGGAGGATTCAGGGACACCTGGTCCAGCCCTAAATATATGCTTTAGCAAAAAGGAAAGTTTTAAGCCTAATCTTAAAAGTAGAGATAGTGTCTGTCTCCTGAATCCAAACATGATAAACATGTTTAATGATAAACATGACCCTATTTCACCTTTTTGAGGTGTGCCTGCCATAAAATTCAAAATAACTTTTTTTCTTAAAATGGCTATTTTTTTTTTCAGTTTAAATATTTGATATGTTTTCTATGTTCATTCTAGTTCATTACATTACACAATGTCCCAGCTTTTCTGGAATTAGGTTTGGAAACAGTTATGTAATGGTTCTTATGTAATAATGGTTCCAACCTGTACTCATGGTGAAGTTTAATATTTGTTATTTTATCTGCACTTTTCCATTTTGTCCTTTTTTCAATTTTTACCAGTCAGATTCCAGTGAAACAAGATCAATTTTTCACGGATGTGACCTTCTGCGAGCCTCCTTGACATCTCAGTGGAAATGAATTCTCATTACTTTGTGCAACAGAGCCACCCAATAACAAGAAAACTCATTTAACTTGCAGCAACAAGCACAAGTTTTTGAGATTGAACAAATCTGGTTGTAGGGCATGGACCCTAACAAAACAATGTAGACATGCATATTTTTTTTTTTATCCACATCATCTTATGAACATTTCATGTTTCTTTTCTCTGAAGGTATGATCTCACTCTGCCTGAACTGAGGAACTCCGTGTAGGAAGTGGAACAGAGAAAAACTTCTGTGTGTGCTGCGATCTCTGATATAAAAAGTCAATCTGGCTTCCAGACAGTCCTACTGAAGCTCTTACTTGGAATAGAATAAACCTAAGAGCATTCTGGTTCTCTTGTTGATTTTCCACGTTTTCCAGATAATATAACAAAAACCAGTGGCTGGTAATAATATAATTTCTAGGCATTAGAAAATATTCGTTTCTCTACAGAAACAAGGCGATGTCTGTATTTTGAATGTTTTATCTGAGCCAAAGCTACTCTTTTGTAATTCTGTGTAAATAGTTTTTACAGTTTTTATGCAATATAATGAGGGGAATGAAATAAATAAATATGTAGAGGAGTCAATACGAGGCAAAGAATGTTTACACACTTTGATAAACACTGAAACGCACAAACTCATACTTAAAATATTTTACATGTGGGCAGCTGAGCTCATTAGATGCAAAACTGCATCCAAGCGAGGCACAAGTCAGTTACTGAGATAGTGAGAAGTACGGTATGCCTTTTAAACCTAAAGATCTCAGACCAGCTACATTAATCTATTCAAAAACACTCAGTCATAGCCTTTATGAATAGCTTCAGTTGTCGGTTGAATAGTTAAACATAGATTTGCATTTGGTAAATTGGTTTCAACAGGCATCAGAATATTTGAGTGACTCTATTATTAATTAGACTGTCAAACATCGATGGCGGGATGGTAAAGACTTTGTCTTGACTAATAGTTTAATGTTTTTTTTATTAATTATTGAGCACAGAAACTGTTTCAGGTTGTTGTTTTTGAGTTGATGTTTAACTGGCTTTTATTTTCTACTAATATTTATGGCAAATAAATATCCTTCAACAAACACATATTGATATTATTTCAAATACACCAAGTGTATGATCATAACAGATTTCTTCATCTTGATCTCTCTTTATGTATCTTTATTAAATCAACCTCATTCTTTTTTTGAATGTATTGAAGAAATAAGAATAGGTATATACAGGCACTGTGACTGTGCAGGATTTTTTTCTATATTCAGTTATTATAAGAAATATCTCAAAGAATGCTGAAACGAAACCTATGAAGTATAATTACCAGGAGCATAAACTAAAAGGTTGTTTATGGGAAGGTATACAGGATTATACAGAAAATATGAAGTACGTCTTTATTAAACATGGTTTTGTTTTTATTGCTTTTCTTATTGTTCTTAGTTTCTCTTTGTTTTCAACTTCCCAACGCCGTATTTGAGAGGGGGCGGTACCACCACGTGCCACACACCTAAACGCTGACGTTGCCAGGGGAGATGAAAGGCTAACAGACCCGCGAGGACTTCGACATAAAACACAGAAACGGTGTTCACGATAGACACACAGCAAATAAAACGTGAATTATTTTAAGTGTGAAGCCTTAGATTTTTGTTGCCGTGTTACCCAAACGTCCACGCGCGCGGGTCTTCCTGTCGTCCACAGGTGTTTGCGCGAGGTCACCGTTGATCACTTGGCAACTGCCCTAGCGACGGCTCAGAGCTTCGTGAAAGAGTTTAGCGGTAGTTTTATGGTCATTTGGCACAAATATGAGTTCGCCAAAGAAAAGAAGAACCATCACAGGTAGTCGCTCACTTTTACCACCGAGTCCAGCACAGGTAAGTTCAGAATACCTGAACTAGAATTTCGTTAGCTGGAGGAAACGTCTCCGTTTCTGTGCCGTTAACTGACCGCGACAAAAAAAAAAAGTTAGGAAGCCGGTGCTAGCGCGCTGAGGACGTGAAGTTAGCCTGTGCGTGTGTGAAGAACGACGAGTGCAAGCTTGACCCCACTGCGTGGTTGTTGTAGCTAATTATGAAAGTCAATCGTTTTATTTATTTACTCATTTATTTTTAACGTGTATGTGAGTGTTTGCTTTCATTTTAGGTTAGCTCAGTCTTATTTTGTTTTCAGAGTAAAAAAGAAAAAAACTTTACAAGTCTTTTAGTTTACAGGACTCTTTACAAACCCCGGCACCTTGAAGCTGTCAAGTGAACCGTGAACTCCTCTCTGTTATACCATAATAGATTCTGGAGTCAAATGTCCGAGGTCACTATTATTGTTAACAGTTAAAGCTTGGCTGGTATTGGGTCGTGCAACAGGACAGTGATCTGATGCACATTAGTAAATCTCCAACAGAGCGGCTGAAAAAGAAAAGAATCCAGGCTCTGCAATAGCCCACAAAGAAGTCCTGAGCTCAGCCCACTGAAATGCTGCTGTTGGATCTTTAAAGAGGTGTGCATAAACGACTGTTCTCAGACCTGAACAGAACCAGCTGTGTAAAGATGAGTGGCCCATAATTCCTCCGCAGTGATGTGAGACTGAAAGCCATACAGAAAACCATTACCTCACGTTATTGCTGCTAAATGTGCTTCTACGTGCTGTTGAGTCACGGGGTGTGCTTTTTTTTCTTCTTCATGAGACTGCGTGGAGTCCTGAGGAGACTTTATTTCACATGGCTGTGTATTTAATTTTTTAAAAGTTAGTCGAAACACAAAAGACTACAGAAAAATAAAAACTAACTCGGCAATTGTCTTAATTTCTAATTTCATTTTTGATAACTCCAATAACCTCGTTCCACTGCCCAGGTCCTCAGAAAGCAGCCCTGGATGGAAGCAAGACCTTCATTTTCGCTGTTTCCTCCAATCACACAGAAACCTGATGGGACTGAAACAGCTTCAAAACGTGGGTTCATTGCTCTAGGTTTTGAGTTCTTGCCTCTTTTTTTGATGGTTTTATGCCAGCCAGTTTTTTTTTTTAAGCTTTACAGTTTACCTTCCTGAACTGTTTCTGTGCTGTAGGAGATGAGTTAAGTGATGAGGCAGGCAGCAGGGCATTTCGAAGCCATGGCAGAGCTCAGAGCCAGTTTGAGGACAGAATGCGGACGCAGACCTGTTGGACCTCCGAGCATCGCAGCAGGATCCGCAAAAACATCAGTCGAAAGAACCTGAATCTCAGAAAAAACCTGGTTAAATTTATATTGTGAGTTCACCGTTTGTGTTGAACTCACATTTATATGCACTCATTTATATGCACTTATTTGTCTGTTGTAGTACAGATATCAATCTCTACAACAGTGACTTCAAATTAAAACAAACAAAAAAAAAGTTTCAGTAAGAGCCATAATTAGAAATTAGAATAACTGCCACGGTTGGACATGGGAAGGTTATTACCGTACGCTTTTCAAATAAAAGAGAGCAGCCAGTCTGTCTCTTTATAGCAGCATGCAAGGGAAAGCACAGCTTTTACTCTGCTACATTTATTTTAAAACATTAGATGCTTTATTTCTAATTGAGCTGTATGATATCTAAATTATGCTATACTCATATATATTAAGCTAGCAGTATGCAAAGTGATTAAAGTTGCCTTTTTTTGTGCGCCTGAAAAAAACCATATTACTGGTTTGGTTGCCCAGCATGGAAAAAAAAAATGTTTTGCATGCTTTGAGTTTGCCATGTGCTGCATGCTTTGGGAGCATGGGAAGGATGCGACTAACCACTTAACCACACATTTATGGTTAGTTGTTACATTAATATTGAATATAAATTTTATGTTCTTACTATAATGTATATTCAGAAAACCTTTTTAAGAGCAATTTTGTACTACAAACCATAACTGAGACTAAATCATTGCTGCTTTAATCTGTTTAATACATGGAAATACTGTTTATTATGATAAAGTGCCATCTGTTTTGACTCTTATTTGCATTTTCTGACTTAGCCAGCAGGAAGAGGAGGAGGAGGATGGCAAAACACCACCATGCAGAGACTTTGAAACGGTAAAATTGAACTGTGTGCTTCATGTTCAGTCACCATTTTCACTGTGTATATCCTCATTAACAAGATGTTGGACCTGGAAGTGTAACAATTCTGTAACAGAAACCAAAATCCCCACGCAAATGTTTGCAATATGGTGATGTAGTCCCAGCTTCCCCTACACTGACATGCATGCATAGATTTTAATGCCCAGATAAAGCATGCAGGTTTAGAGATCATTCAGGTAACAAGTTAACTGGAAACATAAAGGTAAACCAAATCCTGCAGGCAATTTGTAAAGAAGATTTAAACAGTTTTTCTTGCTTACTTTGATATCATCTCAAATTCACATTTTGATTTGTCACATACACAAGCATACACAGTATGACAGCTGTGGTTTTGAGCAGTTCGTTTCTTTTCTTTTTTTTTTAGAAATCGTTCCACAGTGCTGATATAGTAATCAGGTTTTCTTGGTTAAGTGGTTGCAGTTGGTAAATGCAGGATTTTTATTTACTTTGATTTATTTTCTGTACTTAAAAATGCATTTTGATGTACTATAGTACATGCAAGCAGTAAAAACACAATTTAAAATTTTTTTTTTTACCTCCGTAGTGGTGCACCTTAAAAACAAGTAATATACTAAGAATATATTGCAGAAAGCATGCAGAAAGAAAAATGTGTTTGCCCAGTAAAAATGGGATATTCACATGTTGAATCATATCTGTGAGTGGGATATAGATACAGATATTGATACACTGGATATAGATGGATCATTTTATCATCTAAATTTTGGTGCTTTTTTTTTTTTTTTTTTTTTTTTGTCCTGTCAGAGATATAAGTACTACATTGAGAATGGTATAGACTTGGACCACGTGTCACCTCTGGAGGAATCTTGGGTGGAGAGCATTATGAAAAGGGTCTCCCCGAACCTGAAGCACCACAGCACACCACTGGAACTGCTGGTTGATGAGATCAAGGAGGACTATTTGCACAGCACCAAGACAGCAATCTGTATTTATTCATATATGCTTAATATATACATGGATCTGCTTGGTCTTTTAATCCGCAAATCATTATGAGAATTGTTTATGAAATCCAAAACTAATTCACAGTCTTTTGTTATTTTACGTTGTGTTAATAATTTTCTTGAAAAACTGAAGAATGTAGTAATAATAATAAGATTGTGGTTTCAGTGTGTGTGTGTGTGTGTGTGTGTGTGTGTAATTGCAGTGAGATATACATTCAGAGAATCAAAGGAAAGTGACAAAGAGAAAGAAAAAGATCTGCCCCCTCACAGACTAGAGTAAGTCTGCAGGTTATTTATTGCATTAAAAACCTCTGCTAGTATTCGTACGCAGTGACTACAAGCCTAAACAATAAATTCTGTATTGTGTAAAGGCTTGTGGAAAGTACTTTTGTCCTTACTTGGCCCTATATCTTTTATTATCAGAGTGGAAAAGGTGCCAAAACCATGGAACAAGTCGTTTGTCCATGCACGTAAGAGGATCGGTGAAAAGCTTTACTCCGTCAACCCCACTGTGCTGAAAATACTCTACCTTTGGCATTTCTCCTTCAAGTAAGTATGCTTGGAAACATGACAGCCTCAAACTAATTTGGTTAAAATGAAATATTTTTTAATTTAGAGCTTAAACAACCTTGGCCAAATGAAACTTTTAAATTGCAAATGAATATTTAATTTAGTCAGGTGCACTGTTTGTTGCACCTTCATTGCACTTGTCATAAGTTAATGATTCTGGTTAAAGCAATAGTGTAGGGCCATATATCATATTTTTTATATGATAACTTTTAAGATGTCATTGCCAAGATGTCAAGTCAGAAGCCCAGTATGCTGAAAATAGACTGTTGTTACTGGTATTTGGAAGCTCTGTTAAGTAATAATTGATGGTGTAAATATAGATCTTTTTCTCTGCTTTTTGAAAATTTGTGGCACTGAAACATTGCACCATGTCACAAAAATCTGAAAAAACAAATGATCAGTGTAGAAGATTCTTGTTTGCCCTACTTGGTTATCTGGTTTGCAGAAATCTCCGGCTGATAGATGTAGAGGAGTTCCACCGCAGAAACGAGTCCATGGAGCTTTCTGAGTTTCAGCAGATTGTCACTCGACATGTTGACGATGCCAGAGGAATCCTTCTCCAAAAGTAAGTCTGCTTTATCACTTAATACAGGCATGCCTGTGCTCAGTGAAATAACAGTGAGAAGATAACTTTGCACAGATCTGATTTAAAAAAAGAAAATTAAAAAAAAAAAAAGCAAGTACATCCCACCACTTTTTATTAGTCGTGCCTCTCTTGCAAAATAGGCATTTTACAGTATGGTTTACTATTCTCTGACAGCTCTTTGAAATTTCACCATTTTTCTATTTGAAACTCATTTGGTTTTAAGATGTTTAATGACTTTTTTTCATGTACTGCCTGTTTCAAATCCACTCACCTCATTTCAGTGGGATTTAAATCTGGGCTTTGACTCAGCCTTTCAAAATCCTCCATTTCTTTTTTTTTTTCTTTTTTTTTGAGTCATTCTTTGCAGATTTGCTAGTCTGCTTTGGATCATCATTCTGCTAAAAAGTCTACATGTGGTTCAATTTCAGCTTCCAGACAAATGGCCTTTAAGCAAAATTCACAGTTGAACCAATGACTACAAGGTTCCAGTCACAAAGGCACCGACTTCATGTCCACAGCAGACTATCACAAAAGTCCTTTGCCTATGCATTTAGGTATGGTGGTGGAATGGTTAGCATGGTCACAGGAAAAAGTTTCCCTGTTCGAAGCTTGACTGAAGCCCGTCTGTGTGGAATTTGCATGTTCCCCCTATGGCCTGTAGGGGTCTCCTCAGTCTCCACATTCCTCTCGCAGTCAGAAGACATACATGTTGGATTAACAGTTAATTCTAAATAGGCCAGGGCAGATAAAATGCTTCAAGTGAATAAAGTACTGTATGAATGTGGCTTGTAGTTGCAGTGCTTTGAGTGGTCAGTCAGACTGTTGGGTCAACATGTGTGGTTCTCATTAATGTAATGTAACCTTAAATCTGATGTTGTTTCTTTTTGCCCTAGGTGGCTCCTTGAAGTGGAAAACATTTACCACCATGGGTGCAAGCGTAAACTGGTGCCTTCCAGAAACAAAATGACCAAACTAGAATCTTTTTTCAACTGTGTGGCTGCGCTGATGACTTCCCAGCTGCAGAATCTTCTAATAGAGTCAATCACTGATTATACACACTTAATTTCACAAGACCCGGTAAGAAGAAACTGAGTAGGCTAAAGGGGTTTAAATATATTTTATGAAAGTGTGAACACTTTCTTGTATCATTTTAATTTGGTCTCCACTTTCCTAGCGTTCAGAACGAGCCAGTGAGCACTCAGGCTTTGTTCTGCATCTGATCTTGGAGGACAGGGAGATCAAGTTTGAGCCCAACCTCAAAATGTATGAGGAGGCCTTCCTTAATGTGTACGAGTTCATGCTCAGATCTGTCAGCGTGATACCTCGTGTGGAAACCAAACTGGACTCTGACTGGGTAAGGAGACGGCTCTATATACAGCCCTGTTTAACAGCACGTTTCCCCCTGAATTTTTACTGTACTTTGCTTTTCTCCAGCCAAGCTCACCGTTTGGAAGTACCCTAAAACCCATCGTCCTCCCAGAGATCCTTCATGCCCACCAGGAGGAGGTACGCAGGGTATTCTGGGCTGAGTGTGTCAGGCCCAAGGAGTACATCCACAAGTATGAGAAATATGCCACACTGGTATCCAGGCAGGCAGAAAAAGATGTGGAGCTGGTCCTCTGTGGCCAGCACTCTTTCCAGGAATTTATGGTGCAGGTGCTACACTACCAGAAGCTTATTGATGAGATCCAGTATATACCTTTCAAGGTAAATGCATTAAAAAGAAAATCCTTAAACCAAGGTCACATAACTTACTCTGTGACTGTTCATGTTTCCTTCCAGTTATACTGATACATATTTTGCTGAAATACTGTCAAACAGTGGAAAACCTTAAAACTAATACTCCTTAAATTTGTGGTCCGTTGACTGGGCTTATTTAAAAGCTCTTGCATCATTTGTCACTGGCCATTTCTTAAATTGTGTTAACTGTGTCACTTATTTATACCATGGATTTTAGGTGGCACGTCTTGGCATGTTTGAGGTCCACTCCCATAAGCTCATCCAGTCTCTTGTCAAGCGTGCACAGGACATACAGCAGAAACTGGTTACACGGATGCTAGATGACCATCAGAAAGCCAACAAGAAGTTAGTTGGTTCTCTTTTTTTTTTTTATTCTCAGCAGGAGTGTTTTCTCTCTACATCAACACAGTTCTCCAGTACAGCTGAAGCAAGTTATCATTAAGAAAAAAGCTGAGAGGGACTAAGCAGCTTCTGTTTGGCAGATAGTGCTGAAATATGCATAGGGAAGCTTAAGAGTTCAAACCTAAGCTGGTCACTCTAAAAATAAATACACTGTGTGAAAGTCATAGGGGAAGTACGCTAGTGCTCTTTTTGATTTTCGGCCCTGTGTTAGCTGCTCTGTGGTGCTCTCTATTGCCAAGCGGTGCCATAATAAGATTGTAAATCTGTGAAATCCTCCGTATACATCACTGAATTAATGCTACGCTCCCTCTCACAGGCTCTGTGATGAATTTGAGCAGATTTCAAAAAAGGCACTGAGCACACCGCCAGATACTCAAAGGCTGATGGAACTTAAGGTGACTACACCAAAATGTAATCACACACACCAGGCTTGTTGCATTATGCCATGCACAATTGTCCTTTACAGCTTGTCCACAAAGCAGTTATGGAGTGCACTTAACACTCAACATCCAGTCAGTAAACTTTGTCTTTTATTTCTTTTGAGTGTTTTAGGTAGAAGGCCCTGAGCTGAGGCTACAGAAAGCCTGGAAAATCTCGCATTCCTTCCCACTTATGAACTACCTTAGTATGGTTACTGAACATTTTTTTTAAGCTATAAATGAAAATAGATTTTTCTTATCCAGGCCTGTATTAAAAAGGTGAAGACCACAGAGATGCCTCTTTTGCAACAAAGACTAGCAGACTCTGCCACACAGTTGTGTTTCCTGGTGGAGTTTGTCACCCTGTCAACACTGGATATGGAGCTCAACACCAAGACAATCCAGTGGTTTAAACGTATGCCATCAATCTTTAGTGAACACCTTAAGATAGTTACCAAAAAGACGGAACAATATCAGAGTCAGCTTAAGGTCTGTGTTTTTCTGTTTCAGTGTATTTTACTGTTTAATATACAGAAAACATACCAGTGGCTAAAATACAAGGACATCTTTCCTTACCCTCATTCCAGTTGTACCGTGAGCAGTTCTTAAAAGAACTGGACAGCTACAGTGTACAAGTGGAGGAGTTTAAGGCCTTTGGTGAGACAGCCGATCTCAGCAAGTACCTGACAAAAGCTCAGGCCCTCAATGCCAAACTGGAGTTGGCTGCTGAAAAGGTATATCACAACTTTGTAACCTTCAAACCTACAGAGAAATCTGTACAGGTAGCTCTGGCAAAAAAAAAAGCATGCAGAGCAAGAATGCTGAAGTTAACTGGTGCAGAAAAAGTGTGACTATAGAAATGCCCAAACCATAATTTAACACAGCATAGAGTGTCTTTGTTTGTGCCAGTCCAACACCATTTTATGTGGGTCATTCATAGTAGGAATCAGCACGCATGTGTGCTTTAAAATATTTAACCACTAGAGGGCAGCATTATATAGATATATATAGAAGCGCTTAGTTCACAGGTTTTATCTTAGGCTGTTATTATGTGTTTATGATGTCTTATTTATACATCGACATGCATCTACTCACTAATTTATCTTTTCTTTCTATGTCTTTGTTTATTTCTTTATTTTACTCCTACTCTTACCTTTGATCCAACCTCTGTGGAAAGATTAATGATTTAAATCTAGACGAGGAGGCATTCGGCTGGTCTGTTTCCCAATATCCAGAGTGGAAGAAGGTGCAGGAAGAGTTGACACCATTCCTGCACCTCTATGAGACAGCTACTGATTTCATAAAACAACATGAGCAGTGGCTGCATGGACCACTCACCAGTGTGAACCCAGACAAGGTACAAGCACTGGAAAAAATTACTTTATATTCAATACAGGACTGACTGGGGAGTTTAGGTGACAGACTGAGCTCAGTTCTAATTTTCTGATTTTCATTTGTATAACAATGACATCCTCTGTCTTATTTACAGCCTCAGTGGTACAACAGTAGTATAATGAGGGCATCCAGACCATCATACAGATTTCTACTTGTTTGTTTGAGTGGTGCATCTTATCAAGTCCCTGGGAAGATTTAAAAAAAAACAAAAAACTGAACAAACATACATGCAAAAATAACGCTGAGCTTATTTTGTAGTACCATGAACAGTCAAAACAGCTCACTTGGGTAGTTCATTAAGAAAGTGGTTGTCAGATAGACTGAGTAAGAAAACAACAAGATTAAATGATCAATATAATGTAAAAAAAATAAAATTGAATGAACTTAGTCAACTGTTCTTTGTATAACTAAAGCCCTTGAAGGAGTTGATGGATTTTTTTTTTTTACTGCACTTTTATCTGTTTGTGCACTCTTATTTACATAATGACATCACTGCATGTGGTACTTGTTATTATACTCTGCTGGTATTAGTATTATTAGCATTGCCATTTCCCTTCTGTGTTACAGTCATTCTTCCACAGACTGTACATGAGAGCAGCAAAGCGCTCAGCATTTTTCACTTCACTGATGTTGAGCTCCACATGAAACAACATTTTCTGCTTAAACTCCTTTCCTTTTTTCCTTTTAATGCTTATTTAAGTACTTGTTTCATTAACTACATCCTCGGCTATTATTACTATAACATAAGTACCTCTGTGAGCATTGTTAACACTGCTGCTGCCTCTACTACAATCAGTAGTTGTACTATTAAAAATACATTGTTAAATCTAGCATTTAGTACTTGTGAGAAAACACCCTAAATAACCATAGCAACCATCTACCTATTCATCATGGCAACAACAACAGTACAAATCTTTTTGTTTCATGAACCAACCTTTAGCTTTCTGCCTTTCTGTTCGTTTGTTTAATGTCTGTGTTCTTTCTTTAGTTTTTTTTAAAATAATTTCCCCTTTTGTATTGTTATTTAACTCCCACAGCTAAACATGCAGTAGCCTCTTATTACCAGGTTTTCTGTGTTTGCAGCCTAAATCTGGCCGTAGAGTAGAGAGCTAAGTTGTGATGTGATGCTAGCAAACTTGATTCCTGAGGTCCACCGACAGACAGCGTGGATGCATTGTAGACACCTGCTAATTACAAATAAAGTGGTAGAATCCAAAACTGCAGCACAGGCCTCCAAGATGGTCAGTCAGTTGACCACAGCTTCAGTCATTCATAATTTTAAGCTATAATAGGATTTAAAAGGGTGAGTCTTTTTTGTTTTTAAATCACCCTGTAGCAGTATTTATGGAGGACACTTAACTTACATAACATAACTCGAGTATAAAAAGTTATTTTAACTTTTGCTAGAAAATATTATAGCTCTGATAAATAAAGTTTTGGTGTTACAAAAGTATGAGATAATAAATATTTTTATTGTATTAATTGATGTGAAATTTATTAATTCATATAAATTCCATTAATTTCCTGTTGTTATGTGAAAAATACCC
>VVHJ01032515.1:0-12548 GCA_015107715.1 Tylochromis polylepis
TGTGAGCAGTTACACACTAGTTGTGTGTGTGTGTGTGTGTGTGTGTGTGTGTGTGTGTGTGTGTGTGTGTGTGTGTGTGTGTGTGTGTGAGTGAGAGAGCATTTTTAAATCAATCCAGAACTTTGGGGTTAACATGCTGTACAAATTTGTGTTTCTAGTTTGCTTATGGCAACAATAATCAGCCATCAAACACCGTCGCAGTGCAGATGACCTTCATCCGCCTGCTGTCCAAAGAGGTTTCCCAGACCGTCACGTACCACTGTAAGAACTCTGTGGGCTACATGGATGACAAGACGGGCAACTTAAAGAAAGCTGTGATCCTCAAAGGCTCCAACGACCTAGAGCTCAAAGCAGAGGGAAACAACCGGTTCAGATACACAGTGGTGGAGGACTCCTGCTCAGTAAGTCTAGTGTTTCAACTGTTTTAGCTCAACACATGCCTGACAATGAAGATGGAGTAGTGAGTTAATACTGGACAGGTCTTCATCAGTCAAATCATAATGATGCTTGGTGTCTGCTGGGTGTGAAAACAGGCAGCAGGTTTCTAACAGATTCTATCAGGGCTAATACAAATGTAGTTTTGCAGTTAAATTTATAGCAGGAGGTGAGTGCATGAACACGAACACAAAATGAACAGTGTGCTGAGGGAACAAACTGAGGAGTAAGACGTACTTCAGGATTTGGATGCGCACACGCAAAAATTCCCATGAAGATCAATTTGTTGCCGTCGTTGGCTGCAACCCTTCTCTTCATAGAGTTCACTGATGAACCTGTGTTTTTATCTCTTTGACAGCAAGCAAATGGCAACTGGGGCAAGACCGTGTTTGAGTACAGGACACAGAAAACAGCAAGACTTCCCATTGTGGATATTGCCCCCGTGGACATTGGCGGCCGGGATCAAGAGTTCGGCGTCGACATCGGGCCCGTGTGCTTCTTGTAAAGGCGTCAGCAGGGAAGCATCGTGGAGAATCCCGAGACTGTTGAACTGACAGCTGACACGATCAGCCACGTTGTACATACGAGTACCGAGGACTATTGTGGCCCCGTGGCGAGATATTTATTGTGCCTTTCGACCCAGTTCAAGACAGCAAAGATTTGTTTTGGAATTTACATGAAAAATTGGTTTAAAAGAAAAAAAAAAAAATCTGAATCATTCCTATGTCGTCTTCTGTATGTTTGACTTCAAGCTTGCATTTCGAGGTCTAAAGATGTTACCCTTTAATTTTGCCAAAGAACATAGAAGCTTTAAAGTGTTACTTATGACTGCTGTTCGTAAGCCCAGAATGTTTCCACTGAAACTACGACGTATGTCCCACCACTACTCATTTTTAGAGACTTCTCTATTTTCTTTTTTGCTTCATTGTCTGAATATAAAACCTCTTTGTGGTGCTATTGAGGAAACAAATACAGCCGCTGATGCGTTCGCTGGCGCAGGTATTTTCTCATGAGAGTTCTGATGAACCGATGTCTGTATCTAGTTACTCTAAACTCTGTACCGACCATGTAGAACATTAAAGACGCATTAAGACTGTCAGTCACTCAGTGTTAGCTACCTCGTCACCGGAACTGAGAAAACCATGACACTACATGTAAATCTTTTGTTTCACACAGGTGCTGTTTTGTAAGTAGTGTGACCTTTGTGCACTTCTCCCAGCTGCGCGGTACAGGGCAGGGTTTGGGGATGCCAATAAAGATCTCTCTGTCAACAATGGGGAGATGAATGAGGTGTCATGTGAGTGGCGTGTGGTGATTTGTAATTCTTTCCCTCCCCCCCTTCAAATACAATTATGGTACAGTTAAAAGGTAGCACAGAATATTTGATTTTTATGCATGTCAGCTCCCCCTTTGCAGTATCCTGGACATATATGCTCTTGAAATCCTTTTTTTTAATTTTTTTTTTTTTTTAAATACTCAGTTTTATAGAATAAGACGGCTGAGTGTGCCTGTTTGCTTTGTATTTTTTAATTTTTTAATTTTTACTATGCAACAAATTAAACTAAATGCTTGTTAATCCCCCTAAGCTCTTGTCATATTGATTCAGGTACAGTTAGGCTCTTTACGTTTGCCAGTTTTGCACCTAAATTCATATTTAGTTTAATTACTTTTTACACAAAGTTTCCAATGTGAACAGTTTGTTTTACATTTTTCCTTTTTTTTGACTGTGCTTTTAAGTAATTCTCTTGTGACCATTTGGTTCGAATTTGAGTATATTTATTATAGATTTGTTAGAATTATGCAAGGCGTGACTGCCTGCAAACACCCCCAAGGCAGAGAGGAGGAGGAGGAAGAGGATGAAGAGGGGGGGTTTCCACACTGGAAGCAGATGCGTTTCTTCCTTTGAAAATAAATATTGAAAATACTTCTCTCTGCCTGTTCTTGTTTGAGTAGACTTCATTTTGGATCTTTATAAATTTTCTACGATAGCAGCCTCATTCCCGAGGTAGAGAGACCACTAATGGGAGCTAAGGACTCCAATAACTGGAACGTGACAGGTTGGCAAATGAAGTACAAAGGTTACCTGTGCACAAATGGATAGCTTTGTATACAGAAAGGACTCTACGGTGGTATAACCAGGTGAAGAAAAATATGATAAACATTAAAGGTGTGTAGGGTAAAGTGTTAGAAAGTAACACAACACACTTATTGTTAAATTCAAGTGACTAAGTTTCTTTTTTTTTTTGCTATATTTCTTTGGTTAAAACTCAGCTACACTAGAGTAAAAGTAGGAGAGATACTGGTTGTTCGGTGTTTGCATTGAATCTTTTTTTTTTTTTTTTGTATTTGGCGATCGATTTCAAGTAGTTGGAGTGATCAGCTACTTGCCCAGAGGTTCACTGTGCAACACCCTCAACCTTTGATTGACCACTTATGATTGCAAGGCGACTGCACAGGTGTCCTGGTGGGAGGCAACAGTCCAAACAGTCACAGTCTGACTCAGACTGACTGCAATCACATGCAGAGAGAGCCAGTCTGCACCAGCGAGCCTCCTATGTGCCTCTTTGCAACCGGGGACTTGATTCAACTCAATTTTCTTTTACAAACTGCATGGTTGCCAAATGCCTCTGTCATTTTTGCTGTTAACATGCTGTCCTGCAGCAACTACATCACTATTTGTGGAGAAAATTCTGTTTAAAATGTATCCAGAGTTCTGGCTGGATTCTTAATAGAAGTAATTAATGTGAATTTCTGTGTATGCAGATGGCAATTTGCAGATTTGCACTTTTCACAATTAACTGCCGTACTATCCCAAGCAGGTTTCATGAAATTGCCATATTCAATAGCAAATTGACAGCAGACAGAAGGAATCTGCTTGGCATCACCAGTCTTATCACTGACAACAAACTGTAGGTGGTCACAGACCTGGTACCAGTCTTTGAAGCAACCATATCAAAGGCATTGCACACGGTCAAAATCATTTTTGTAATGCCAGAGTCTGCGACCACTGTGACTTCAGCAAGAGAGGAAAAAAAAAAAGGGGATCCAATCCTTGTCGTTAGTGTGCACGTGCACTTTAACTAGCAAAATGACAGAGTCTGTATTTGCTGGTGAAAAAAAACAACAAAAAAAGGAGAACAGCACCACAATCAGTGTGATTAAGTTATATCAGCTGTTAAGACCTCTACTTCAAATGTGAAGAGACACCTGCAAGCTAAGCACTTCCACAACAACCCCCAACTTCTGCATCAGTTAAGGCTTTCACCATGAGCAGCATTAATGAGTTTGGTTCTGTGGAAGAGGAGATGCTATCAATATTAACTTACTATCCCGAGAAAACGTCAATATATTTAGTGGCAATAGTACAGCAGTATTACACATCCTGCAGAAAGCTAACCACGCTAAATGCAGCTGCCATTTACAATACCGTTTACTTTTCTCAGTCGGTACCGCCGCAACGTAGACCTGAATCTTAACTCTTTAAAGTTAATTAGATATACTTAGAAGTCACAAAGACATGTCGGCTAAAAGAGGCATTGATATTGCAGAATAGAGAGCGGTAGCATGTAAACCATATGGACACTGTACTTCCTATTTCTAAGAGGAGTTGCAGGTTTTTCGTTTTTCCCTTTTGTGCTTTTGTATAAATCAAAGCTGACGGCAATCGCACACAAAAATGTTGTGATGGCACTCAGAAAAATTCAAGGGCTTCACTGCGCATTAGCCGAGTCTATAGCATTATATTCATTCTGCCACTAGAAAATGTTTCAACAACAAACACTATACATAAATAAAGTCAGATATAAATGATATAACACAGAAGAATCAGTGAGGGGCAGTTTTCATAGTAGGATTTTCTTTAATATCTGTAACAGCAAAGTCAGCGCAACCAAAAGTGAAATAACAGGAATAGAACTGGCTGGGCAGAGATTAAAGAGCAGAAAATGAAAGGTAAACACCGAAATTGCAACTCAATTTGGTCAAAATCTGAACAGAACAAAGGATGAAGAGCGGAAAGGTCACTGAAGTAAAAAAAAAAACTAAAATATCAGGCTGGATTAATCAACTACATAACGTATGAATTAATGTAGAGTAAAATATGTGATGTTAAAAGCTCAAAGGTTTTGTCACAATATAGATTCCATTTATTTTTCTCGCCAGCTTGTGTTTGGCATACAAACAGGAATGTGTCGACAATACAGAATTCAAACGGTGCATACACACATGAAAATTCTGCCACAGAGTGTACCATTGAACATATCGGCTATTTACATCCGTCCTCTCCTGTGCAACCAAAGGTACTCAAAACTAACACCTCCATACGCATTTTTTGTCTTTTTTTATTACAAAAATAGTTCTTTACTATAATGGATCTGAGTTTACCTTGAAATATCGAAAACCAATCTAAATGCAAATGCATATAAACCTCAAGATGAAAACTGTGACATCTTGACTCAACCGTGGAGTGGATTTTGGCACTTCTTCTTCATACAAACGGGTTAAAAGTGCACGACGAAGGGTTCATCTTCTCAGCATCAGCAGCGGCTATCTAGCGGGTCCAGAGAGAAGACGGTGCCCTCTAAGGTTAGTCCCATTTTGAACCCCTCCTGGAAGACATGAAGCCACATGACAGGCGGGACGCCATTTCTGTGAGACCACATATGGCTGGTTTTATTGACAATCAGGCCCGCTGGAAAAACCTCAGAGATAAAGATGAGCTAAACGACACTGACACTGCATCATGCTGGGTCATGCATTTTAGACAAGATCAGAGACGGCAAGGCATGAACCCTAAAGGGAAAACTCAATTATAGCAGATCAAAGTAAGTCGAGCTTATTTTGCAAATGAGGTCGCCATGCACCCCCCAACATTGTTTATGTGCAAAACAAATATTTTCAAGCTTAAGAAGTGCGTATTTGTTCTTGTTAATCAAAAAGAAACAGAGTAAGTCGTGAAGAAAGCCGAGCTAATGAAGCTGCCACAGATGCATTGGCAGCGTCGGTGGATTCTGCAAATGTGAGCGCGTGCAGCTGCATTCAGAACGTGCAAGACAAAAACACAACAGCACGAGCAGAGGGCAAAGGCCTACGAACCATCTCTGCCGCTACAAGTGGGAGAGGGAAAGAGTTCAGCTGTTAGTCATTAAGAAAAGAAAGAGCAGGGAGGAGAGGAACATCAAAGCGACACTGCCTCCTACTGGCGACACGCTGCCAAAGCTCAACAGGTGTTTTCCAAACTGAACCCTGAGGTCACAATTTTTCAAAGCAAATGTTTTCATTTTCGGGCAGTTTTTAACAGATTCATGTGAACATGGTGTAACACTGCACTGATAGCTGTGCGACAGCACGAAAACAGAAGCTACAGCACAGCTTTTCAAACCCTTCTTTCTCCATGTCCTGCTATTGCAAACAGAAAAAAAGCACACTTCCAAGCACCGCTACAAATCCACTTAATTAATCTCATCTGCTAACAAGGCTGCGAGGTGTGTTTCTAATAATTACCAATTACAGGACAGGAAACCTTGCGAATAAATACGACTAAAGGAAACTATTTCAGTGTCACTTTTGTAGTTTGTTAGGAAATGATGGATCCACTCAATTCCACCTCTGCACTCACTGACCTTTAACAAGAACATACATTTGTCTGTGAGCACAAATCAGTCACAGTGGGTGT
Organism: Tylochromis polylepis; assembly: GCA_015107715.1. Classification (NCBI taxonomy): domain Eukaryota; kingdom Metazoa; phylum Chordata; class Actinopteri; order Cichliformes; family Cichlidae; genus Tylochromis; species Tylochromis polylepis. The sequence goes on from VVHJ01032515.1 coordinate 6,110, forward strand.
GAGATAAACTTTACACACCTAAACCCAAAAAAAAAAAAAAAAAAAGTCTGACTTGTTATCTCATACATGACATCATGTATCCAAATACATCATCATGGCACAAATCCTGATTTATCGCTTTGGATTAAATGACTGAATACGAGCTTCTTTAGTTCTCTCCTTTTTTAGGCAATCTGCACAAAAGTTTGAGACAGTCTGAAAGCAAAAGTTTATTTTTAATAATCATCCATTGTCCGTTTTTTTTGTTTTTTGTTTTTTTAATTACAGATCTGACTACAGTTTTCATTTATTGCTCCATCCCAACCACAACAACAATTGCTTGAACTCGCTCCTCGGTAATATCACGACATTTTCGTGCAGGCAGGAAAACACATCAGAGTGATACACTAAAGACGTTTTATTAACGCACTCCTTTATGAACACATTAGCGGTTCCGTGTCCTCTGATTAAAACGAATAAAGGAGCAACTCTTTCCTCATTAGATAATTCCTCACAAATTGTCTCTATTGCTGTGCGACTGCATTTTTCTACTCAAAACATTATTCATTTTAATAAACCGTGTACTGTATAGTGGAACTGATTTGGAGGCAATTACAGCGGTGCGCGCTGCTGTTAGACAACTGCAGTTCGTTACTAGGTTCAGCTGAGGCGTCGCTCGTGATGCGCAAAGCCTTTATTTATGAAGGCGAGGGGAAAATCTTTAATCTTCAAAGTAATGGTTGTGATGAGAAAAACAACAAAACAGTTTCACAGTTTAAGCAGCCTGCCTGCAATTCTTCTGAAAGAGACACCGCGATGAGCTCACCTGCATCTCATCCAGCTTTGACTGGATGTCTGGAGGGAAGTCAGCTGCCCCGCAGGTGAACGGATCAAACGGCTCTGCACCAAACAAATCTTTACCTACACACACAGAGCAGATCAACACTGTAAAGATTAAGAAGGGGGGTGCACTAAAACACAGAAACGTAACAAGCTGTTCACTTACTTATATCTGGTGGCAATGTGGTGGGTGGAGGGGGTGGGCAGCCGTTGCTGGCCGGTGTAGGCACCAGAGGTGTCACGGGGGAGAAGGGAACCATGTCAAAAATGTCTGTCGACTGCGGCTTCATTGAGATACTCCCCGCCTGCATACAAAGTAATGGTTGAGCCACCGGCAGAGACCTGTAAGTTCACCCATGCACAAACTACACAGCTGGGTTTTTTTCCCCTCTCTCTCTTTTTTTTTTTTTCAATCAAAGCAAGGGAAGAAGAAAAAGCACAAGCACCACACAGACAAAGGCAGGAGATAACAAGGCTCCAGGGACAGAGACACAGCACAGAAAGAGAGAAGCGAAGGGTGTTTACGCGAGGCCGCGGGATGCTGCAGCCCTCGTTGGGTTTAGGAGGAAGGAGAGCGGGTTTGGCAGGCGGAGGAGTTAGTAGCCCGGTGGACAAGTTGGACTCCGGTGAGCTCATAGGAGTGAGAGTGACAGAGGAGATTTCCAGACAGGAGAGCGACTTGATGCTGTGACACCAGAAGAGAGAGGACGGCCTCTGCAGCATGTACGCTTCATTAGCCGCGTTTATGTGCAGCGGCTGAGAAAAAGATCGCAGACAGGAAATGACCAGAAAGAGAGAGACAGAGATAGTATTATTCAGTGTTGTAGAACAGGGGAGCTGTGGGTAATTACAGTCGCAGGAGGCTGTCACAAGTGCTGGCATTTGCCCCAATTAGATGCCGAATGTATCGCGTTCCTCATCAGACCAATCAGGTGTGTAATTGCTTTGCTTCAGATACAGCTTAGACCCCTGCTGCCTGCCTCTAGATAGGCCTGGTCATTCCAAACCTCAGGCAGGGGCCGTGCATTTAATCAAACAAACACAAATCAGCAAAGGCAGCTGTCCTTAAAAATACTTTTAAAATTCACCAGTTTGAATTCAGGAATCTTTTAAAATTAAATGGCGGTTTAGGTTGTGTACTTCTGGCTCATTCAGAACGCTTGAATCACAGATTATATAATTAAATGGTGCTATTACATTAGTCAGCTGTTTCGCTTTAGTCTACAGTAAAGGCTGACTGCATTAACACATAACAAAAGTCTTTGAATTACACAGTTCAAAAGCAGCAAAATGCACTTTTGTACAACTCAACAATTCAGCTGCTGTAGCGGCGTTGCTTTGTCTGGTATAACAGACACTTCAGGTAGCTTTAGATGGATATTGTAGCTGATATCATTGAGTGTTTTCACTGACTTTAGGACCTTTTTTCACTCATATTACAGCCTATATTTTAGTGTAATGCAGTCACTCTATTGTTCCCCGTGGCTACAGTAACTGCTGCTGAAATGGAGAGAAATCAAAGTCTCCAGCTTGTTCTTACTGGAGGAACGTGTGCTATCATCAGCTGTTCTTCAAGCTCTTGCAGTTGTTTCTTTAGCTCAGAGTTTTCCGTTTCCAGTTCTTGAATCTGCAAAAAGATACAAACCAATTCAAGACATGGGGAAGCAGGAGAATACAGGAAAATAGTTTATGCCATAGTGCAATTTGTGTAATTTGCTTATGATACAGAATCGCGTTCAAACTGCTCATATGTTTTGTTTTGTTTTTAAACAGAATCTGACACAAATTACAAAACGCTGTACTTTAGCGCACTGCTAAAAACTATTTTATTATGTAATTAAGCTGTCGTGGTCAGCAATGAGATATTAAAAGGTATCGATTCTTGTGAATACAAACAATATCCAACAAATCTTTCCTGAAACTTCGCTGAAACATTGAGATTATAATAATCAATAAAACCCATGATGCTGTGACACCTGCTGTTCATAGCCTACTTAAGAAGCTTTAATACATATTACACCTGGAAGCTCGTTGGGTCTGAAGCTGCACAGCTCCTTGGAGTGCAGGCAGAGTGAACAGTTAGTCCCATTAAAACTACACAGACTCTGTAGTCACACTTTGCAAACATGCAAACAGTGGGTTTGGGGAAGGTATATACTGGCTACACTGGATAATAACTGTCCATTCCTATGACATCTGTGAACTCATCAGACAAGTTGATGAGTTACTAACTCCATACAGCTTATATTAAGGCACAAAGGTATAGGATAGCACTGGCTAGTTAGCACGCTAACTTCGGTGCATATCGACAAAACATGCAGAAATTAAAGTTAATTTTAAAATGTTTTAACCCATTTTTATATTAATAAACACACCTTTAAAAACAGCCAACAAATAGACTAGTTTAGTCATTTCCTGTAGGGTTACATAATGTTTAACAAATGTTACTCAAACGGGAGAAAATAGTGCAACTCTTGTGCAGTCATATTTTACAACACACATGCTGCGCTGCTGAGTATTACCAGCAGGAGGCAGCAGAAGTGATTTTGGGACTGAATCAAAACAAACCGGAGATCTTTGCCAGGCGCCGCTCAATAGCGTTTTCTGGACCTTTGCTTCTGTCACAAGGTCTTTATCAGCAGATGTTTATTCATGCTGAACTCAATAATCACTATACTTTTTAACGTGGCTCTGTGTCTGCTTGTCTGTGTACATGTTCATAAACTGCTGAGCTGACAGCTAAGTGTACTGTTTAATACACTTAAATACACGTCTGCTTAACCACCGTCCTCCAACTGAGGTTAAAACACACGTGATGCTGGTGTTTAGCTAGCACATCACGTCCCCAATTTGATCAAATTTATATGAATATCTAAACAAATCCAATTTTAAACACTTCCCGTGGGATGGCTCCGCGTTTTCAGCTGGGCGTACAATAATTTGATTACAGACTGGCTCTGTAACAACAGAACTCGGTGTCATTAATATTCATTAACAGGTTTTTTTTTCCCTTTTATCAGCACAGCTTAATTGTCCACACTGGATGATTTAAAACAATCAATAGAAACAAGCTCCGCATTAATTAATAAAAACATCAATGTGTCTGCACGGTGGTTCACGCTGTCAGAGTGTGTGTGTGCGAGCGAACGAGCTCAGCGAGTTGGATGTGAGACGTACTCGTTTCTGCAGGCTTCCAATCTGTTTCCTGGTTTCCACGTCTTTGCCTCCAGACTCCAAGAACTTCTTGTAGGCCAAGTCAAAGGCTTGGCCGATAGTTAAAGTTATCTCTTCTGCCTGAAGCACAAAGGAAACAAAGACTGGCTCAAAGGCTGAATAAATGTGAGTACAGCTGTCGTTTTCACTTGAGCCGATTGTGAAAGGTTAACTGTAAGATGTCAAAATACCTTATTTTTCAGCAATCTGACTCATGTATTTCATATTTGTTTCTAAGAAAAACAAGCAAACTGGCAGAGACTTACACATTTTTCACTGTCAAAGACGTAGCAGAGGTGTTTGTTGGACTCCGAGTCTTTGCAGATAAAAGTAAATATCCTTTTATCGGTTTTGTCATCTGCGCAGAAGGATATTCTGTGTAACTGACAGTTATGCTGCACATCCTGGGGGGAAAATAAAGCATTTATGATTTATTCTGCATATGAGAGATGACTTCACGGTGTTTATTTTCTGTATAATCACAGGTGTATCGCATATACAGTTGCCTGTATCCTCTCTGCACTCACTTTTGTCTTGGGATCTAGTATCTTCACGCCATAAATGGAGATCTGAAGTTCCACTTTAGGGATCTTCTGTCCCTCCGACTTCTTGATGTGCCTCTGAAACTGCAAGAGGAAAAATTAGTATGTTAAATGTGCAATTAGTACGAAAGTATGCCACATGACACACAAATACAGCTCCAGTAAAAGCATGGCAAGAAATTTTTACTATACCCTGGATAAATCTCCATTTAAAGCTGCTAATTCATTAGAAACCAGCTCAAAAATGTAGATATGACAAATGTGTTGGCACTGTTCGTCATAGTTCTGCTCAAAATACAAATGTAAGCACATTATTCACTCGCTCGCTTGCTCTGTTTTGCTCTCTAAATATATCTGAGACCACATTTCACTTCAGCTGCTAAATATTAAAGCAAGAGCTATTAACATTAGCAAGGTGTCAATGAAAATCTGCTGTTTTGTGCTGGTGACAAGACAGATGCAGTTCTAAGGAAAGCATAGCCAATGTCTGCTAAGAGTCTGAATCAGAGTAAAACCAAACCAATGAGTTAAGAGATCTAACATTTAGCAGAGCTGAGATGTTATACTTTGACTACAATTCACTTTATAGTACATATTGTCACTGTTCATGTAAAGATTACGATTATTGCCGCTTTAAAAAGAAAAAAAAAAACCAGCAATAAAACTGAATGCTGTTCTCATTAGTGTAGACACAGACCTCTGCGCAACATATTATCTTTAAATGCTAATTAGAATTGATCGAGGGAAATGCAATCATTAAAGTTTCATGTTTTACAGACGAAATTAAAAGTGCGAACCATTAAGTGGGTCCGTCTTTGTTCTCTGCCAAAAGCAGTTCAAGTCTTTAGTCGTTTTGTTGCCAAGTGTTATAAATACAATGTGAACTTGGCAGCGAGTTGAGGCAAACAACCAATGAAATTAAAACGGGAGCGTTTGCTGTCAGTTGAGAAGACGCGCAAGGAAGCTGATAATATGACAACTCCTTTTTTTAATCTCAAGACAGAGTACAGAGCAAAAGATTCTGACACTTGTTTGGATTTGTTTGTCAGGGAGAATCTGACCCATCTAAAATCCACAAACAGCAACAGCATTAAAACGGCCGACAGGTGAATGACACTGATGTTATTGTTACAATGGCACCTGTCAAGGTGTGGGATACATTAGACGGAAAGCGAACTGTCACGTCTTGAAGCTGACGTGAATGGAAACGCAGTGACTTTAGCAAAAGCCAGTTGTGAGGGCTGGACGACTGGGTTATGGCGTTACTGATGCACGCGGAGAAAAAAGGCTGACCCGTGTGGTCTAACATCACAGAAGAGCTACTACAGTACAAATTTCTGAAACCTTAATATGGATATGATAAAGGGACTGGGGCACAATGTGCATCCCAGCTTACAGAGTACATCAACTGTATGTAAAAGATGGATATTGACATCAGCCGCTGGTTAGCCCAAATGTGAAGCTTTGAGCTGAATGCTTCTGGTAGTTTGAAACCAGATGTGAGGAGGAAGGGGAGGACTAAGAAACAAGAGGACACAGCACGCTCGAGCTTTTCAATTCTAAGAAAGCAAATGCGTACCGTATCTCACTTCTTTGATTCTAACGGGGAACATATTTGATAAAATGAACAACACTTTGTAATTAAGACTTAAAGCCATCTTATCAGGAAAGTTTTTGCTGAGGTCACAGAGCTCAGAAGCTGAAAGCCGTTTTCCCTCATGTGGACCTGTGAAAAACTAAATACAGCCCCATGATTCAGTGGCTTACACCTTCAGCAGCGACAACTTGAAGTAACTGTTCTCTGTATGAATTTATCAGTCTCTCAGATCATTGTGGAGGAATACTGGTCTACACTTCTGCCAAAA
>VVHJ01032515.1:12568-25445 GCA_015107715.1 Tylochromis polylepis
TCCCCACTTCAATAAACAGAGTGGTTTTGGTTAAGTCACGTTTTCATCGCTTCACGTGTCTGCATTTGGGTCCGCTATCTCACCACATACAGTCTGCTCGGCCAGACTGTGACAACTGTTCTCTGTATGAATTTATCAGTCTCTCAGATCATTGTGGAGGAATACTGGTCTACACTTCTGCCAAAACTACCAAAACGCTTTGAATAGATTGTATTTGATTAGCATCACCTGGCTGCTAATTATCCTCTGAATTCCTATGGAAGCAAAAAAGGCTGAAAGCTCACCAGAGAACAAATGAAGCTTATGTTTAAGTTCAATAAGGAAGATCTGTATTCACTCATCTGCCTGCTTTCCTAGGTGTTCGGCTGCTTTTCTGTTTGTGTCTATCGCTTTCCCCACGCTGTCATTACTCTCAATACTGATGTCATTACTCTAGTCCAATCATCTTCTCGCGTGCCTTCTTTGAGCCAATCAGCCTCCGCTTTCCATGGTTTAAATCTGTGCTCTCTGTCATTCTTCCTTTCCGACTCCTTGGTGCATCCTACTTCCTCCCCATCTCCACCTTAGACACCTGAGCCAAAGCTCTATTCAAGCCAGCTACTCTAGCCTCTGGTCTAGCCTCTAGTCTAGCCTCTGGTCTAGCCTCTGTCCTAAATCCTATCACTGCTGGGATTCTGTTCTACCACGATGGGTTATCAGAGTCTAATCGCCAAACACATTAATTTCTCAGTGTCAATAAATCATGTTCCATTCTTCCAAGTGATCTCTCCTTATTGAAATGCACAGTTAAGGCACTTCTGCATTACTTTCACTTTTTAGACCCAGAAATTACACCCACCTTTTTTATATGGCTGCATATGAAGCTGTGCAGCTTCAGACCAGCCGAGAGTGTCAAAGCTGACTTCTGTGCGCCACTTAGAGAACATATATGAGCTTTATGGACCAAAAACACAATGAACCAGTCAGTGAAGGGTGTTTCTCTTTTTACATTTTGTGCATGTATGGATTCATTCACCAGAGGGAAAGAGAGCAACTTGTGTGATGCTGAGAACTCTTGGGTCCAGGAATTCATATGCATAGTATTTTGGCATGTACCACCCACCTAAACACTGTTTCCAGTCACACCGATCCCTGATGGATGTGGTATTCCCTGACAGAAGTGGCCTCTTTTAGCAGAATAATGCACCTGCCACAGTGCTAAAATTCTTCAGGCATGGATTGAGGGAACTGAACAAAGAGTTCAAGGTGTTTACTTCGCCTCAATTCCCCAGATCTCTATCCAATTCAGCATCTGTCCTTCCCTGGGTCAGAGCTCTTTTGGGGGCACAAGGTGGACTTACACAATCTCAGGCAGCCAGTTTTCGTGTTGGCATGGATCAGTTAGCAGACGAAATCATAAAGACAGGAGCTAAAAGAAGATATGACCCCACAAATTGGATCACATCATCATTACAAAATCAGCCTGAGATTACACCAAGAGACGGAAGCAACAGAGACCTGAAGCACTTTGAAAAAGGCAGCACTCTTTTCAAAAGCATCCTCACTTTACTTTTACTGCCTTCAGCGGTTACACAATCGTGAAATTAGAGATACATGTTCACTAAGTATCTTCCCCAGCCATAAAAATGGATAAAGGAAAGTAATCAGAAGCGTTACCATTTCCCTCCATTAAGACTTCTTTTATATAGCCTCCAACACTAAAGCAGCAAATTGATGTTTATATCATTTAATACATTTATATTTCAAAGCCTGCAGACACAAACATGACCAGACGCAGAGAGAGTGAGAGGACAATAAATGTGTGTTTCATGGAGATGCTTCTTGCTTGAACAAAACCATAAAGGTCATTTATATGCTAAGTGATAGAAGAGTACATTATTTGACCTAAACCATGGCGATGTGCCTTTGAGAACGTCTCTGAAGTTGCAATATTTTTCTTTCCTCTGCACATGATCTCTGGAAGCACAGCTAATCTGGGAGAGTAACCATGGAGCCTTGGTCAAAAGCAGATCAAATGTAATGTAACAATAGAGGTATGGGTTTGGGAAAACAAGTCTCCCCCTCTGGGTGGCCTCAGAGATTCAGCTCTTGGCAGGAGAAGACGGGGGGGGACAAAGAGAGCTGCCCGGGTTTCAGGCTGTTCCCATGCTTAAAGGTTTGATTAAATGTCTCTGGGGTTGAGGAGTATGTGTCTGGAAAGTAACCCAGGTTAAGTGCAATTTAGTGGGCAGGTTTAATGAAACTGTGTACTAAACACAAAGGAAGCCCTAAATTACAAATGAGGCTGTTTGTCAAAATGACTCATTGAGCACTTTCTTAAACTGTTTTTTTAGCAACTTATACTACCTATACTACTTTGACCAGTTCTACCGCAATTAAAGAAAACAAATATGGGCTTAAACGTAAAATTTTTACAAAACTCAAACACTTCAACTTAAAGTAAGCCCTCCATAAATACGTTTGTTTTGCTTGACAAAGCAAGGCCAATTAATGTGTCTGAGAAACAGATGTATCATGAATGCTCAATGAGAAAGCTCTTAAAAGAAAACCAATAAAAACTCATCTATTCGTGCAGTTCCTCCACACTTCTGCATATATTTGAGTGTCTTTCATCTCATTGTTTTGGTTTTGATTTGGAATCACCTGCATAGCACTAATTGCCAACAAGATTTAGTGGTACCAGCTCTTCCACTCATTTAACTCGTTCCCCATATAAAGACATTTGCACCCCTAATGATGAGTTTTCACACCTCAGGATTTATCAATAAAGATGTGGTTTGATGACCATTAGCATAGCTTCCTGTTTTTTTTCCCAAGGGTAGGTGCATAGGCAGAGACCACCCTCAGTAATTTCTGGTCCACACCCAATCGTTTTGTGCGATACGCAGGACTAAAATATGACAGCATCCGCTCAGTTCAGAAAATATCTTCAGGGGTTACTCCTGGTTGGCTTTCAAGCAGTAGAGAGTTAACACTGCACTTCTGACCACCTTACAAATTCATGTTAATTACTCTGTCCGGCCTCCAAAACTCCTGAGGGGAAAGTCTGCCTCTTAAAAGCTCCTCTGTGTACAGAAGAACTCTAATGCCAGTCTCAGACTGCTTGATCTGTTTCTCTGTGATGACAGTCACTCTGTCGTTCACTACAGGTTCTTTCCTCATCAGTCATGGAAGGAAAAAAAAAGTACATTGAACTGGCTGTCTGCATTTCAAAGTACCGATATCATTCCTGTTACGCTTAGTCACGTTTACAGCTGCACACAGCTGGCAGAGCGTGCTGTGCTCATACTGGTCAACGTCACAGACGTCACAAAACCATAATGCTTTCAGACTTTCTGGAAATTACTGAAGTCCATTATGACAAAACATCTAAGATAAAGCAATCAACTGCTGTCCATGATGGACATTTTCATTCCTAACGCCACGCCCTGCATCGTCTGTACTGGGCCGTTATCGGGCCAGTATCCTACAGCCTGGATCCGGTATAACTGTGGGTGCCTCGGCCTTTAATGCAGGGCAGGGAGCCTTTTATTTCTAAGTTCTTTTATATTATTACAGCTATGCTGAGTTAATTATTTATTTCAGACTAGAACCTGAAATAGCAGCTTTTATTCCTGATGAGTATTTCCTGTAACTAAACTTTACATCTACGCTGAGAAAGGGTGGCTGAGCAAACTAAGGTGCTTATCCAGCAGTTCTACACATCCACACTTAGGAGCTGAAAAACTCCAAGGGCACCTTGGCGCTGGCAGATGAGGGAGGGGAGCACCTGCCACTCACTCCCACCTCCCCTGCTCTGAGCCCCTTGTCCAATCTGGTCACTCAAGAATGCTCTCCTGTCCTTTAGGCTACAGCTATCTGGAGACTAGCTTTACCTTGAGCTTTCTGACTGCATCCTTTACAACTTCTGTGCCTTTCGGAGCTTCAACCTCTGTGTTACCAAGGAACTGAAAAGAGAACAAAAAGACACACACAGTAAAACAAAAGAGTCACAATATAGGGCGTAAACAATTTAATTCATTTTCATTTAATTAAATAGGCCAATACAAAGAAGATGATGAAGGATACTTCCAAAATGTCGTGTTTTGAGGTGCAAGTGTGTGTCTTATTCAATTTCAATAATCCACACTGTGCCCAATGCGTCCCTTTAGTTTCTTCTTCATGGTAGGTCTGTCACAGTGAGCCATCATGCACTGACTGTGGTAGGTCAAAGTAGTCAGGGTTTAAAGCACCTACATGTTTTAATAAAAATACCAATATTTGGCACCAGTGCATCATATTCTGTGCGCTAAAAGGAAACGGTACAGTGTACTGAAATTTTGGTATTTTGGCCTACGAATATTGGACAAAAACTAGGTAAACAAATAAACCCAAAAAGGATGAGATGGATCTTTTGTCAAACTGTAGGAAAGAAGCTTTCTCAAATCAGAGAGTTTGAATTCTTTGGCGCTCCATGTTTAAGTCACTAAAATCTCAAATTTGTCACTCTAAGTTCAAATAAATGTAGATGATCTTTCACAGCCCGAAGGCATGAGTATGTATTCTTCTTCATCATCTTGCATTTCTTGAATTGCAAAAAGTTATAACAGTGTCTTTTACACATGAAAATTGGATGAACACACACACACACACACACGAGCAGCACTTCTGCTGTCCACCAACAGATGGCGCCGTTAACCTTTGAGCCTGAACATCGTGCGCCCCATCTGGCAGCAACAGTTGTAATTGTTGCAGTCACACACGTTGCTTCACTGCTTCCTGAGCTTAATGTGTGGAGCCTGTTCCAATATCAGACTTCAAAAACACTGGTGTCAGACCCTTCAAAGCTGGCACAAACAAAATAACAGTGTCTCCCATTGGAAGCTGAAAGCAGCTCCAGCAGAGTTTGACTGTCTCTGTGACACATTAAAATCTTTGTGGTGCAGTCCGTGACTTGTTTGTGCTAATACCCATAAAACTTTGGAGTGTGCACTGCCAGCTGCCGTAGCTGTAATAATGAGAGGTGAAATACAGAATTTATTGGTTTTTGTTGTTTTTTTTTATCTTACGCATGTCTGACGGCGCTATAAAAGAACCCTTCTGTCAAAAATCGAATCCGTTAATAAAACGTCCCCATCCAAAACGCGTCCGTGTAACTCTTCGTCAGCTGGGAACCACTGACGTCTTTCTAAATGCGGTAAGACAGGTGAAATAACACCAGGCTGCACCTTATCAATAGAGCCAGAAGACAGATTGAGGCTTCAGAGCAAAGTGTCAGCATTCTGCATCGGTGTGACAAATGTACTCTCCACACTTATGCTCATCTCTGGGAGTGCTGCTGACAGATGCCCAGAATAGAGTGGAGTAACACTTGTTCCTGACCAGTGCATTCTGGGCTGCGACTGGGGAGGTCTCACAAGGCAAACAGAGCTCGGAGGCTCATCCATCAACTGGCGCATGCAGCTGAAAACGAACCGGCCCTACCTCTCGTTGCCCGCAGAAAGAATTCACATTTTCAACTGCAGACACACGCGTGTCAGCCTTGTGGCAGGTCTCAAATGTTCACTCAGATGACACAACATAGAGCTCGGTTCCAACTCACCATCCACCCAGTGTTCACTCCTCCCAGCTGGAAGTTCTCTGATTTTTTTTAAATATTTTTTTTATACACCTTCAGAAAGGGCAGGATCTGTGTTGTGCATAATTTAAGTGACTTGTGAATGTGACATGATTACTGATGAAAGACATGGCAAATCCAGCAGCTCTGAAATTCACCTCTCAACATCCTCTTTCCTCTTTGAGCCCACAGGTCAATCAGACTGAAGCTGCTCATAAAAAGCACCGTTAGAATTTGTATAGCTGTCAGATCAGATCAAAGAATTGGCAGACCACCGAAACCACCGAAATCAAAGCTCACTCCAGTCTCAGCAGTTGTCACCGCGTACGAAGATAAAGGTAATCAATTTTAAAAACAGTGGACTTACTACTTAACTGGGAAGTTGCTGCTGTGATTTGCTGATCACAGCATAACGATTTAGCACGAATATAAAACTGCACATCTGTTGTGACTGGTGCGGATGTAGAGATACTGCTGCAAAAATCAGCGAGAGAGGCTTCCTGCTAAGGTTGGGCGATATGTAAAAATTTTCCAACCGACAATCGTCCATCCAATAAACGACGATAGGCGATATATTCACGCAGGTGACTTTATGATGGGCGGAGCAATGTAATCATGCACGGACTGATTTGCGCATTTAGAATTTATACGTTTTGTTAGGAGGGAATATTTTACTTTCTTCATTTATTTATTTATTTGAGATGTGCCAAATCACACAAAAGCCTTAACACTATGTCTGAGTCTTTTTTTTTTTATTTTTAATGTTTGCTGGAGGAGACATTTTGATTTTTAACTTACTTTTTGTTTAATTTTGTGTTTGTTGTTTGGTCGAGTGTGTGAGACAGAAACACTGCAACGGCCTGTAATCACGGTTATAGTGGAAAAAAGAAGCCAGTTTCTCTTTGTTTCCCTCCCCACCATTGTGGGGTTTTTTAATTTAAATAAAATGTTTTTGTTTTTTTCTTCCTTTCTCTTCTGAGTTTGAGTAAATGAATCGCTGCATTTGGGGCGCACTCTGAGGAGGGTGCGTTTGTTCGTGCCGTTAAAACGGCGCTATTATTTTTTCCTTTGACTGCTTCTCTGAGCTTCAACCAACATTATTAGCAAACTCACTCATGGGCAAATAAATAAATCGCTCTTGCAAAAACGATCGGCGAAAGGCTCGGCCTATCGTCGATAAATTCGTCCAGTTGCCCAACCTTAGTTACTGCACCACCAATCCTTCTAGCTCCCAAAAGGATTCTGTCTCTTTTTAAAAAAGCGCTACTTATCTCTTGGCCAGTCCATCAGGACACCTTTGCATTGAGGCCAGCAGCATCGGACAAAACGACAATATTTGATGAGTGGGTTCTCACCCTGAGCATTCGAACCACAGAATAAACACACTGACTTACATTTTTCAAAGAAACTTATTGGTTTTATTTGATTAAAAATAATAACAATTCAATTAATACTGCCAAATCAGAACTGTTGCTGCACTACCTGAGGTAATTTAAGTACAGCTTGGTAAATAAGAGTGGAGTACTTTGGTACTTTTACCACCCAGTGTTACAGATAAATACTTCTTAATACTTGTTTTATTATTTACTTCTTTTTTGCTCAACAGGATCCAAAACAGTTAAATGGCACCATAAAACACATCCGTCAAAATGACCATAAGGTGAAATCAACAAAATCTGAACTTCAGTCAGGACCATCGCAATCACAAGGAGATCATATGGGAATGGAGATACCAGAGCTGTATAGCTCCGTTGAGGAATGGAACACCTCTTCTTCCTCCAAAAGGCAACTAGAATGTTGGAAAGCCACATCAGCAAATCTCAGCCGATAACAGAGCAGCGTCAGTGACAGACAGAGATGACATGGATTACTTCAAACACAGCATGAAAGGTGGAGATGAGGTGGAGGCGGGTTGCAAAGCAGCTTGCCGAGGAACGGCAACACTGAGCGAGCTAAAGCAGCTTAGAAAGCACAGCCTTTGTGAGATCTGCAACACCAAGATCAGCTGATCTGCTGGGACGGCGGTTTGACTTCATGGCCTGCCCAAAATAATCCTATGCCTGATAGCAAACCCTTCCTGCAGATAGGATTGCATTAGAAGTAATCAGCATTGGAAAGCGTTAAACAGTCACTGTTTGCAAATTCATGCCATCACTTAGAAAACTCAGGTACCATCATTGTATCCTACTAACACGCTAAAAGAGTAATGTTTTTAAGTGCTTCTCATAGAGTTCAAGTCTTCAGTGCAAGTCACGTCCAGGACCATGGAGCAATCAGCACAGGAGATAAAAATGATCAAGATCCCTGCAGGTAATACCTGCTAGACGCGTTCGCGCCCACAAAACGCAGGCCGACACAGAGATAAAGGAGGAGATAAATCAATGTGGTGGACCAGTTTTCGGTGCCAGTTGCCAGCCCAAAGAAGCAGAGGCAGACAGGACAGGTGCAGAAACAGATGAAAGCCGTTGGATAATGTGTTGACTATTGACGTCAACTGCTACAAATTAGAAAGTGACAGGAAAAACAGCTAACACGGTGTAAACCTTTCTTGTGTATAAATTCAAACGGCGACACAAAAGTCTAAAGATGATAATTGAACGGAGCGATGTCATCAACAACAAGAGGCAATTATCCTCTTTCAGTCACATTAAGAGCTAAGCAAAGACTGAATAATTCACTCCAACGTGAAATCACTGGCAAATAAAACTTTTGTTCAGCTCACACAGGAGCCTGCCGGCCTGTAGATGAAATATTGCACATCCGCTGATATTTAGGATTGATGAAAATCTTCTAAGCACAGCTGCGCTCAGATTATTAGGACACTGAGGAAGTCGTGTTTCCGAAGGAGTTACAAACCTCACATCTTCCTCTCATTGTCATTACAGGATTTTTTATTTAGATCACTTAAAAGGTACCGGTTAATTCAAACATTCATTCCACGCCTTCATTCACATTTTTGTCTAAGGATATTTTGAGGATAAACATTAAAGGTGTTTATCAACATTCCGTCTGCCTTGCAAAAGGAAAGCTGCATCATCAAGGTCCACCGAGCATGAATGCGAGCCGTGAAATATACCGTGCACACACATGACTGGCTACAGATACTTTTTTCAATATTTTGGTCCATGCTCTCGAATAAGAGCGTCTTATCTTTTCGGGAGGGGAAAGCTTTTATCATATACCGTGAATTCTTGAACCTCTTGGCACCATCTGCTAAAGTCTGACAGTAACAAGTGTTGCAGAAATTAAATCTGCAGAGAAGCCTAAGGGTCAAGCATCTGTTGCTATTCTGATGTAACAGTGCATGGTGGAGGTCAGAAAGCTGCCGTCCTTCTGTTTAGCACACTATTATGGCAGATGCATAAAAGGAGGAACCATTTAGAGAAGCAAGCAGTTAAAAAGAAGTGGTCAGTTTGACCGTCTGCCCGTGAGGATGTTTGCCTTCTCTGTGACTGATTTTCCTTTCAGCAGTGGCCCTCACCTGTCTGCTTTCAGCCCTTCACACCGCGCCTTCGGATGACTTTAATTCATCTTTTTCATCATTCCCTCACTGTATAGGCACACGTGCATGTATGTGCTAAAATCCAGAGGAATTAAATCAAAGTGCAGCAGCATTCCTGCTCCATGCAATTATAAATGGAAATTTTATGTGAGGTGAGGCCCTTGCAGAAAACTCCACAAACAGTCAACGTAATGGTGGTGGTGGTGGTGGTGGTGGAATTAAAACAAAATATCATTAAAGCCCGGCACACCACCTGGGCCCCGGACACTTTTCCTCAACGCTGTCCAAGACTTCTCCAGGTCTGATGATTCACACCAGAGGGAGCGGGACAGATGGTGGTAAACACATCAAGCTGTTTGGCAAACGGCAGTCCCAAATATCTCCTCCTCTGCATTTGGGAAGGGTCACTTCAAGACTCCGGAGTGTTGCACAACCCTCATAACTGTCTAACGCTGCAGAGGCAGGATCTATATACACTACTGCGGCTGCCTAATTCTGCTGTTTTGTTGTCCTCCGCGGCTTTGTGCTAATGAATAATTTGATGCTTGCGTTGATCTATCGCAGACAACATTTGTCGAACAGCATTTTGAAGCTGCGCAGTTCATCCTTTTCATCTTAAACATGAAATCATTTCATCAGAGAAAATAATAAACATTAGCATCAGTCAGTTTGTTTTTTTATTTGTTTTTCACAGGGAGCTTTTCAAGCGTGAAGACTTTATAGTGCTGCCAAACTGATGAACTGCACGCAGGAAAAATTTACCATGGCAGCCCTGCAGTTGAGCCTCACCAAAAAAAGATTTCTGCACATGATTCATTGAACGATTCCAAAAGCTTCCAAAGCTTGATAAACAAAACCATAACAGTGAGGGCTTCATCCAGATAAAGCTGGTTGGCCTTTCTTATCTCCTGCCATGGCATCTGAAGAATTTCTTTTCATTGTTTCAGAGACAAAAGAGCCAGAATTTGTTTTAAAAATATCTTTTAAAGAAAGAACATACCGGTGGTTGAGCATGTTTAAACCAAGCTTTCCCCTTCGGTGATACTGTAGCTTTCTCAAAATAAAGAAATGCCACCATGTTATAGATCTGCATTCCTAACTCTGTGTAACTGGGACTGTGACCTCTTGTAGTTTAGGTTTGCAGGGCTGGTATCCAAAATATGAGTAGGTGCGATGCACTGTATATTCTGCGACATAGCATCGTCTTCAGGAAAGCATAAACATTTTGTTTTGGACTGGATGGTTTGGAATTTTCTACATCTACAACACCAGCTGCTGTCTGTCTTTCCCAGCTTTCTCGATGATCCAGTGATGGAGCTACAGAGGTCCCTCTTGCTGCCTTTTTTCCAGCCTCACAGCTTGCTTTACTACCCCACCCACACGCTGCTTCAAACCAGTCTGAGAACCCACTGACCGATCTACTAACTAAGAAGCATCAGCCAATCTACTGGATGTAGCTGGGATAACGCGACAGTGGATAAACGATCTCCAGATCAAGACTTCCTGTTCCACATTTTGGTCACCGTTTGTGTCATCCTCAGGCAGCAGCAGATGCTTTCAATGTCCTCCAGTCTGAGCTCAACATTAGACTTTTCATGTCCCACTCAGTGCAACTAACTGTCAAAGTTAGGAGAAATTTCTATAACATTCACAAAGCATTTGTATTTCCTGTTGGGTTCTCTAATGTCACCGCCGTGTAACAACAGAATGGAGATGCTCTACTTCAGCATTTGAATGCACCACCAGGAAGGATTCCCAGAGCACTCCGAAACAAAAACCAGTGTGGGCGTGTTTCATTATGATGCATTATTTATGCTGAGGGTGTTTAAAGTCTCTGTGAGTTGATTATGGTAGTGACTGAAATGAACTGAATCCAAAGACGCTCTGGAAGGTAGGAAAGACTGTGTAACATGTGCAACACCACTGGCACGGTGCTTTGAAGTATACCTTGCCCACTGACACAGGTGATGGCACACACTGTGGAAGTTTAACAAAAACCGTCTCGTCAAAGAGGCGAAAATGATAGACGCAACACTGCTCCGATGTGAGGCACAGCTCAGGTTTATAAGCTACACAAGCGCCAGATATGTGTGCTCACCTTTTTTCCTGTTGAAGGCGCGGTTCATAGTGGAAACTGTGCGTCTCTGTGGTCCCTCCTGAGTATCTGCCAATATTCCACCTGGAAAAGCAGCGGGGAGACGCGAGTTAAAAATGGCTTCCACCACAAACATTCAGTAAAAGACAGAAAGTCTAAAAAAAAAAAACAAACCCAAACAGTCGAAAGTTTTCTTTGAAAAAAAAAGAAAAAAAGGAGAGAATAATCCCACCCTCTTAGAGGGAGGCAAGCATTTGCTGTCAGAGAGTGTTAAAATTAAACTCAGTGTTTCTGCGTTACATTTGTTTACCACATCATTCTCATCTCATCTGTGGTGCCTTTAACCTTGTGCTGCTGATAAAACAGAACTCACTGTTCTTGCTGTTTAATGGTACAAGGTGTGTCTAAGAATGATGATTTGTACCAAAGGGAAGCAACAAAGCTGCACGGTAAAACGTTGCATTGTTTACCGTGATCCTCTTGCAGTCGCTGACATTAATGTTCAAATCTTTCCAGCAGAACTAGGGCAAATTTTTCAGCTAAGCAAACGCACACATACACACACACACACACACACGTGTGTTTGTTTAGCTGTTACTAATCATCTCTAGATTTTTTATTACATTAGAGAAAGACAAAGAACCAAAAGGATTTCATTAACACTTATAATGGATAAAGTAAGAGATGAATGTGAGACGTGGATCAAAGTCAGTTTTTCTTCCTTCTTTCTTTAAACCTACTGTAGCTGCAGTAATGCATGCTGGATGTGTCCGGACACACAAACTGTACAGCACATTGACTACTGTGCTACCTTACAGAAACAAAGTCGTGATTTCTTTTGGAAATGCAAAGCATCCACCTCCACATTGTCTCCAAATGTGACACTGCTTTGACTGCTTCCGAGCTTTTGCATCAGTTCCCCATGAGAGCCCAGCTTTGGAGAGGACTGCAAGGACAAACTGTCCAGAACCAGGTAGTTGTCGGCAACCCGCGCAATCATAATTCTTTACACATTTGCTGCTTTGAAATCTGCAATGCCTGCCACACAACAGCTCTTTCAATCCTTGCCTCTGCAAACACATCAACTGGGCTGTAAAGGAAATGAACCCAACTTTTCCCTCTCTTACATTTACAATGCAAATACCGAGCTATTAAAAGTTTGGGGTTAATGAAACAGCAAATCTTACACAAGCTGCTGAATTTCAACATGATGCAAACTGACACATTTTTTTAAAAAGGGTTTGGTGTTTGCTCTCTACAAGGAACATCCTAGAATAGCCAATGAAATGGGAGGACGCCTCAGTGAGGAGTATAAAGTTTTCAATTTCTTGTTAGCTGTGACACATAAAAATGTCTATTAAGCTTATTAGATGATCCTGCTCCTCACATACAAGGTCTTAAATAATCAGGCTCCATCTTATCTTAATGACCTTGTAGTACCATATCACCCTATTAGAGCACTTCGCTCTCACACTGCAGGCTTACTTGCTGTTCCTAGAGTATTTAAAAGTAGAATGGGAGGCAGAGCCTTCAGTTTTCAGGCCCCTCTTCTGTGGAACCAGCTTCTAGTTTGGATTCAGGAGACAGACACTATCTCTACTTTTAAGATTAGGCTTCAAACTTTCCTTTTTGCTAAAGCATATATTTAGGGCTGGACCAGGTGACCCTGAATCCTCCCTTAGTT
>VVHJ01032516.1:0-33174 GCA_015107715.1 Tylochromis polylepis
GTCCTGCTGCTGGGTTGTTGCCCTCCTACAGCCTCCTCCACGTCTGTCCAGAACTTACTGGCCTGTCTCCTGGTAGCGCCTACATGCTCTGGACACTACGCTGACAGACACAGCAAACCTTCTTGCCACAGCTCGCATTGATGTGCCATCCTGGATGAGCTGCATTACCTGAGCCACTTATGTGGGTTGTAAACTCCGTCTCATGCTACCACTAGAGTGAAATCACCGCCAGCATTCAAAAGTGATCAAAACATCAGCCAGAAAGCATAGGTACTGAGAAGTGGTCTGTGGTCACCACCTGCAGAACCACTCCTTTATTGGGGATGTCTTGCTAATTGCCTATAATTTCCACCTGTTCTCTATTCCATTTGCACAACAGCATGTGAAATTGATTGTCAATCAGTGTTGCTTCCTAAGTGGACAGTTTGATTTCACAGAAGTGTGATTGACTTGGAGTTACATTGTGTTGTTTAAGTGTTCCCTTTATATTTTTGAGCAGTGTATATATATATATATATATGAATTTTTCTTCCAGCAGTCTGATTTGTTTCACATTTTCAAATGACTATTATAAACATTTAACAAATGAGGGCCTGTAAGATTTACTAAGGTGATGGATTTTTGAATGTGAGAATATAAAGTTAAGGTTGAAAGCGCATACTGTTAAAAAAGTTATTCACAAAAGAGCATGACACACTTCCGGGCTGCTGTTTGTTTAGTTTTTGTGTTCTTATGACATCTTTCTAAGTATTCTAAAAGCATACTCTTTTGTCAAAAAAATGAAACAATCCTTGTCAAAATATGTGAAGTCTTTTAGTGGTTGACTGGATGAATTTGACACATCTCTTGGGAAATCTTGGCAGTCAACCAACAATAGCCTGTCAGTTATCCAGTCAACAGTGAACGACTGAAGTTGTGTCTTACATAAATTGTTATGAGCTTCATCAGTATTAGCAGAGCTGACACATGCTTTCAGAAGGCCTTCTCAGTCTTTTGACTTGTTAAGAGCTGTGTAGCTGCACGATACTTAACACAAAGGAGAAACTTGAAAGAACTGTTTTGATGCACTTGCCACCAGCCTACAGTACACAGCCTTTAGCAAATAAAGCTTCTCAGTGTGGTTAATGAGGAAAGATATGAATGGTCAAATGTAGTTAATGCTGAGGCACTGGGTTACCACTCTTTGAAGTGCTTCTTTTTGAATATTAATGTTATTCATGACCTATTTGCTTCTTTACTTTATGGAAATTCCTGATGGCCTTGTTGCCCTGATGCATTCATAGAGGATATGAAAATGCTGCTGGCACAACAAGAAAATAATTAATAAGGGAGCATATTCACAAAGTTCTTAACAAGAGCATACAATAAGGCAATAACACTGCATTCACTTTCTTTTGGATATCTGAGCAATTGTGCAAAATTAACATCAAATTCAGGATCTCATTATAGTACAACAAATAAAATTCTGAGTGAAGACATTTGTTTGACAGCTTGTATATGGCAGTACTCCCTGGGGTTCAGAAGATGGTTACCCAACACCCCCACCTTGCCATCTGTCTGGATCCATTGTAGCTTGTTGTAAATCCCACAGGATACTCAGAGGGAAGAGAGACAGAAACACAGAAAAGTGCTTTTAGGAACCACAGTACACCATAAGCCTGTCACGAGAGTTTTGAGTAGTATGCCTTGATCTATACACTGTTTAAAAAATTATCTTCAAGTTTAAATATAAAAGCATCTCAGCCACCAACTTTATTCCGGTGTTTGCGGCACTCACATAAATATGCCTTTCTTGGTGACCAAAATGCACTGAGAAATGCTATTTACAAAAATATGATGATGATTAAAATAACAGTGACACCTTATTTAACACTGGCGCTTGAATTACTCTTACATTTTGTACCAAGTCATGTTAAGTACAAATAGCTTAGAAACCGCAACACACGAATAAAAAAAGAGATGAAAACAGAATAATATCTAGAAGGTGTTTACATTTTTTTCCTATGAAACAACTTGAAGAGAACAGTGATTTAAGTGGACACTAGCCTGTGTCTGACATGCCAGGGGTTATGTTGCAGTTTTTTTAAGCTATGCCTCGTGCTGTGAAATTACTGAACCAGATGCCAAAAGAACATGTGGAGATGAAGGCCACAGTAGGTTCTCCTGTCACCCATAGTGTCTAGTCAACTGCAGTGTCCTTGAGCAAGATCAGTGGGTGTAGCATTATTTGACCCTGTGCCAGAGCAAAATATTGCAGTTTCAGTAATGATTAGCTCTTATATGGCCCCTCCTTATATTGCCTGATTTCAGTTTACATCTTGGTTATAATTAAACAAGACAAGCCTCCGTAAAAGATTCAGGAGGCCCCCTAACCCATATTTGCATCAAATAAAGCAAAGATGTTCTACGCAAACCATTTTAATAGCCCTGAACCCAAATCTACAGCTACTTGTGCTCTACCTTTAAGCACACTGCTGAGATAAGAGGCTGCTAATTGCTGCTGTGTAAGCCTTTTCTTTTCCTTTTTCTTTTTTCATGCTATATATCAAGTTTCTTCTGTGAGTCCACAAAACCTTGATGTTATGCATAAAAAGAATTAGAAATCCAATGTTGAACAAACATGACTCAGAAATTGGGATTTTGTGTACATTATATGTACAACCACAATTTAAATTTGGATGCTGTGCAAAAAGTAGATAAAAATAGATTGCAGTGATTTCCAAATATCAAACCAATCATTTACTTACATCAGAACATAGAAAACATGACAAATGTTCAAACTGAAAAAAAGCACCATTTTAAGAAAAAAACAAAAAAGGTCATTTTGAATTTGATGACAGCAACGGGTCTCCAGAGATTTGAGACAGGGCCGTGTTCACCACTCTGCAGCATCTCCACGTCTTTTAACAGCACTCTGTAGAAGTCTGGGAAGTGCAGAGACCAGATGTTGGAGTTCTAGGAGAGGAATGGTGTCCTGTTCAACAGTCCTGGGTCTTCATTGCATATTTTGCATTTCGTGATGTACCAAATATTTTCAGCTGTTAAAAGGTCTGGACTACAGCCAGGCCAGCACCCAGACTCTTCAATCCATAGCCATGCTATTGTAATAGTTGCAGCATGTGCTTTTGTCTTGCTGCAATATGCAAGGGTTTCTGTGAAAAAGAGGTAACCTGGAAGGGAGCATGGCTGCTCTAAAACCTGTATATGGAGTATATATAGTGTCAGCTGTCAGTTCCGTGCCTTACCACATCATCAGAGATGCAGGCTTTTGAACTGAATGCTGGTAACAAGCTGGATGGGCTCTCTCCTCTTTAGTCCAGAGGACATCACGTTCATGTTTTCCAAAAAGAATTTCAAATTTCAGTTTATTTGATCACTGAACAGTTTCCACTTTGCTTCAATAAATCTTAAATGAGCTTTGTCCCAGAGAAGTTTGTAGCTTTTCTGGATCACATATGGTTTTTTCTTTGCATGATAGAGCTTTAACCTGCATTTGTGGATGGCATGGTGAACCGTGATCATCAACAATGATTTCTGGAAGAGTTCGTGAGCCCATGTAGTGATTCCCATGTAGAATCATTCCTGTTTTTAATGCAGTGACAGAAGTAAAGATGCTATTTTTATACCTAATCATGGAACTGACCTGTTACCAGTTAACTTAACTAATTAACTGTAAAATGTCCCTCCAGCTGTTTCTTTTAGCTTCTTTTCCAGTCTTCTTTTTTCCCTGTCTTAATGTTTTTGTGATGTGTTGGTGCCATCAAACTGAAGCTGAGTTAATATTTCCATTTAATAGCACAATGTATCACTGTAAACATCCGACATATTTTCTGTGTTGTACTCTGATCAAAACATGGGTGTGTGAGATTTACAAATTATTGTATTGTTTTCATTTAAATCTTAGCGTCCCAGCACTTTTAGTTGTGTTTTGGTGTTGGAAGAGTGTGTAGATGAAGATCACAGTAGGTTCTCCTATCACTTGTAGTGTCTAGTCAGTTGCGGTGTTACTCAACAGGAACAGCAGGTCTTTGTATCTGACCCTGTTCCAAGGCAAAAAATATTGCAATTTGAATGAAGATTAGCTCTTATATTGGCCTTGCTTATATTGCTTTGGGTTTGTGGCTTGGTTATAATTAAACAACATCAAACTATGTCAAAGATATACACCAAATAAATGAAAGATACACCACACAAGTCAGTTCATTACCCAGGCTACTTGTACTGTACCTCTAAGCATAATGGTGAGATAAGAGGCCTTTGTACCAGCTGGTAATGTACCCAGCCTTTATACTGCAGATCAAGTCTCTTTTGAATTGTCCACAAAACCTTGACATTATGCATAATAAAAATGAAAAATCCAGTGATGACCTCTTTTGCAACAGACCTGTTAGTCTGTTGCAAAAGAGAAGCATCTCAGTGGGAATTCATCATTTAAAAAGATTAAAATATGAGAACAGCCCTGTGACACTAATTTTCTAAGGTTTAGCTGTTATCACTTTATAAATCTGGTGCAAAATGTTCCACTCGAAGGTTTGCATTAAGGGTTTAATTATGAACTGAATGTTAGCCTATTAGAAAGAATGCACAACTGGAGTAATATTACACACAGTTATTAAGTGCGATTTTAGATGTGATGTTTTTCTGTCCATAGAAAAACATGCAAAAGACATACGGTATGTGAGCGGCCTTAGTCTCTTCGACGTTAAAAATGTTTGATCTGATTCACTGTTACTCATCAAAAGAAACTAAACAATGAGACATTTAAAGGCAAAGGTGAGCTACTTCCACCAGCTGTCTATTTGACTGGACGGACAGGAAGGAGAAGAGGGAAATATGCAGCGGTGAAAAAGTACATCTGCATTTAAATTCAGAGTGCTACAGTACATGGGCAATCTATAATAGTCCACTCACGCATCATAGCGCTCCATTGAGCAGTTTCACAGCCAAGTCAGATTTATCTTGACGTTTTAAATTTTGGAAGTATGACACATCTAGAAGAGACTGTGTAAAATAATCATAAATATGATTACAAACTGCTTTAGCTGAGAGAATATTTGTTTTCAATTTAAAGCAGACAAGACTGTAAGTAAAAATGTATAATCTTGCCCTACAGTTTTGTTTGAATGGCGTCTGTAGAAGGAAGTGCCCCAGCAAGTGTCTGATCTTAAGAACACTACCATTGTTCAGACACGGATGCTTTTTCACTGTGAGGTTTATGTCTCTCCTTCTCCTCAACTGAAGGAGGATACACAAACAGGGCCCTTTCAGGTCACATCTTTTTCAAATCAGTGGGAGATGCTCTTGTAGTGGCTCATGCTGGTGTGCTGCATTTGGAAATAAATGTATCACGAAACCAACAAAGAAAAAGAAGATGTTCCAATATAGTGACATACTTCATTACATAATTCACGAACGTGGTATGTTCTCAATGGCCTGTGTGTTTTTGCTATAAATTACAGGTCAACAAGCATGTCATTCTCTTATAACAATTACAGCAGCACTTCAGGCCAAGATATAGAGGAGGACATGCCCTTGATGCAATGAAGAGCCAAGAGGAAAAGGGGCTGGAAAAAAAAAGTGGTTGAATATCGGGGCACAGACAGAGGTTAATGTGAGATGAGCCACTCTGCAGGGCAGCAGAAGTATGCAGTATGCTTGTGATTGAAGGAGGAAAACATGACAGTCAGAGGAACCCACATTTAAAAAGTGCATTCATTTTAATTTGTCTTGATTTTGGCAGGAAATCTCAGAGAATTATATTATGCATACAGCCAGCAAGTCTGGCATTGTTAGAATTCAAGAGCTATGAAAACCTCTTAAAAACATAAATTCACTGTTTTCACAGGACCAGATTTTAGCTCACCCATTGTCAAAGCTTTTCTCTTTTCTTGATGTAAAATATCATTCTTATGTTTAGTGTGAATACTATTAATGGGAGGATAAGGGAGGATTTTGTCACTTTTCGCAGGTTGGCAGTCGTAAGCCTGGATAAACCCTCATAAATATTAGCCTGTCTCAGACATACTGTTTCCAGTTGTTGCAAATATACTGGCAAAACCAAGCAATCTCTGGGCTTGTAAATATCACCTTATCCCACCAACAGCACGCCATTTCTTCCCAAATCAGTCTAAAACAACGCACATTACCCTGGCATACATTATTAAACAGCACATTGGACATAGATAAATGGCAGTTTATGTTCGAGATGGAATACATCAATTATTACTAAAGACCTTTAGTTTGGTGGTGAGTTGTGTGAAGCTTTTTTTTCTAGACAAAAATGCTGAAAGATGAAAAGAGAGGAAAAAGGTATTGCCATGTTGGTAGGCTAAAGTCCTTGAGGCAAGCATGAATACACTCTGAGTCAATAATTTATGCGCCCAGACACACACATTCCAATCCACACACACACATACAAAGTGTGTGTTAGAGAGAAAAGGAGCATTGCTTCAAATAAGACTGAAAAATCTTCTGGGACAGAAACACAGAATGAGAGCAACAACTGGAAACCACACATAAGGTGAGAGATTCAAATCTTCACCATGAAAGAAAAATTCAAGGAGCTCTGAATCAGTTTCCTATCAAGTGTGCTTCCCCGATGGAAGATAGCAAAGGTTTTTCCTTTGGTGAATGCTTACAGTCATATGCTGCCTTCACAGTGCCTGACACATCTCTTCAAGCTTACATAATGTAGATCTGCCCTAATTTCCCCCTGCCTCACAAAAACTGGAGTCTTCAAGCAGCTAAGAAACATAACACCATCAGTCTGACAAATGGCGTCAGTCAAATGCTGATCTGTTGTTACTCGTCTTATTAGAACTGACAGTTTTCAGTCACACTTTTGTCTGTCAGTTATGGTTAAATATGATGCAGCAGCAGATGTATCCCACAAATCACCTTTTGTCTATATGCACAAGGTGTGCAATTTAGAGATGTGCGCAAGATACAATTCACTTAAATCGCAACTCTTTCAGTTACAAATGTGTTCAACTCTGAGCTGACATTGTACCTCTTGCTCTAGATTGTTTTTCTGTGTCAGGTAATTGGATGTTTCCATGGATACTAGGCTTCCAGAAAGCTATTTCTGCAAAGTGTATAGTTTCTCTGCTAGTATAGGGATGCAGATGTGTTCATATTGCAGTTACTGTAAGATTTCTTATTTTAGCATTAAACACATCTGCGGCAACATAACAAATACATTTTTTGTTGCTGCGAGAAACTCAGTGTCAAACATTTTGTAGTCAAACATGTACAAGAAATTCTAGTTTGCAATAGCACCAAAGGCTTATTCTGGCACTGCTATTTGTGCAGCTGTCATAATCCTTTGGGCATCTGATAAGCATTTATAGATGGCATAATTGATCATTTAAGCAGTTAGATGAAGTAGCTTTGAGTGTGACTGAGTACTCCTAAGGCATTGTGAAGTAATAAATATTCCATCTTGGTGTTGATTGTATAACATAGCCTTCTCGTTATTTCCAATTTGTCTGAATGAAACTATGACAGTCTCTTGATCGAGACATTTGAATTAGGTATAACAATTTTAGCAAAAAGAGGAAAAAAGGAAAAAAAAAACTGCCAATAGCTTTTGCGCAACACTTTCTCTCCTCCATGTGCACTATGACATTTGCTGCAAAGAACATGGTTTAAAGGGTGAAGGGAAAACAAACACGAGTGTATCAAATGAATGCATATGTTTTATTCATTAGCTAACAACTAAAGAAACAGCACATTGTAGATATATTTACCCCACATATTCCTAGTTGTACTGTGTTTTTGCAAGAAGAAACCAGGTTTTTGCTTTTCAAAAAAAAAAGATGCAAGTTTGCATGAAAAGGCTGATGAAGTGTTCTATTTACAAATCAAAGGTTTACACAGGAAATTACTGTTTCATATGAAAAACAAACAAAACTGAATAAGACACTGACTTCACCTTTTCTTCTTTGCAAATTGAACATTTGCACATATACACAGGACAATCACATTTCAATTTAATACATTTTTGGATTATCAATATTTGTAGTCTTACATGTGACAAAAAATCTGCTTTTGGTCAATGACTACAAAAATCTGAACAAGAGAAAACAGATTACAAATTTCTGTTATATACAGCAAATCCTGTTGTTCAATTGCGCAGTTTCTTTTTTGCAAGATTCTGTAAAAAAAAATAAACGAACAAAAAAATATATAAATAAAATTAAGTATGGAATCTCCCACAGAATATATTTTCCTTTTAATACTGGGTTATACACTCTTTTGTTGCATTAGTTTGGGATGTACAAACTGACACGTTTAAAAAAGAAGTTTGAGAACTGAAACAATCAATTAAATGCCAGTCACTGTTCACAACACAAACATTTTTTGTGGATCAGTCTGTGTATGTCTGCAGTTTTACATTGTTTTCAACACTGACTCACAGCGATGTAATCTTTAAAAACAAACCTGCTGTGTAGGTACATGCTTTTTTTATTTTCCGTGTAGACTTCAGTTCATTTGTTCTGCTGAATTTCTAAAGCACAGAGACAGGTCAAGTGACAAAAGAATCACAAAATGACTGAACATGTGAAAGGCAACAAACCCAGACTGTAAACAGCATGGTAAACAGCATGACTAATACTGCAGTGTAATATTTGGTGACATGCAGACAAGGTCCAGAAACACCATGTCCTGTAATTAGCTGAATTAAAATGACAGGTTAGGTGCATAATACTGCATATGATGTGAATTTGCTGCATGTTCGCAGGGAAAGTCACATTTCTAGGCATTCACTATTGACCTAGAAATGGGTTAGGCAGCGTTATGACTACATGATGTGCTTAGCTTCCTTTAGAGCATTCAACATTTTATGCATAAAGATGACTCGATCCATTCAATTGCTGCATTCATTTGTTGTGCTTTTCAATCTAATAATGCTAAAGCGCTTGCAGATTTTTACACAGTTGTTACACTAACCATGAATCCCTCCCTAAGAAAGAGAGAAGCGGAGACTGCTAATTGCAGAAAAACTATCTAATTTCTTGCGACCCCGAACCGAACAAATGAGACAAACAATGCCAAGCAAATCCACTCAGTATTCCCCTAAAAACACATGTAATTAAAAATATATTACATTTGTGAATAAATGAATTATCCAAAATGTGGTACAAAAGTACCTCTGAATATTCATGTGTGCTGAATTCCAAATGAAGAGTTATGGGATGTGATAGTATTATTAAATTTTGTGTTTATGGATGCTTTTGGTGACTGAGGGGTGAGCGGTGGGCAGGTTTGTAGAGATTGTCTAAGGATAATCTATATCTATGCATAGTGCAAGAGTTTTTGACAGATGTAATCTTTATGTATGAAATTATTAAATCTATTTCTATGGCTATATGCACACTACTATATTGTGCATTTTAGAAAGTGACATCATTTTTGACCTGTAAAAGTCATAGTGCATTCTTTTTTTTTTGTAAAACAAAACATAGTAAATCAAATAAATGACAAAAAGCTCAATAACCTTATTTGTTTGCATAAGAATTTGCAGTTACTCAAATGTTTATACCGTATGAGCCTAAGGCCAAAACATTAAAAACTGAGTTTCAAACAGAATACTTTGCAGACATATCTTATTGTATTGTAAATTCACTCAAATGTGTTGTAACTGGGATACTACAGTAGACACATTCTGACACTTATAGTGAAGAGTTTATATAGGTTCAATATTTCACAGGACTGTGTTTTGATGTAAACTTGTGTATGTCAAAATTTGCATATATGTTTTTTATTCTTTTGTGGACTGCTTTGGTTGTGGTACAAGTAACAGATGAGGGTGTAAGCATGTGTTTATGTAAAATGCCAGACACACTGTTTGCACACATTTGTAACACATGACAGATAACGGCAGTTAAAGCTCATTTTCTTTCCTTTAGAATACACCTGAATACAGTTATGATTATAATGTTTTAGTTACAACATTTTTGAGCACAATTACAATGCATTAAATTTAACTCCAGGGCAACATGCTTTCAAAATCATAACCACTAAGTGCTGTCAGGCTGGGGATAGATAGGCTTTGAGGGATTTTATTGTACTGGGCCAGTTCAATATATTTGTAGGATATGAATTATTGTGATTATCCTCCTTAGAACCTCCAAACAAGTGAGCTGCAATATATGAGTCTCATAAGCTGTGGTTTGAAACATGACTTTAGAATTTATTCCATGATCTAATGCATTAAATATTATCACCTCAGAGCCGTGAATCCTGGAGGACTGCATAGCTAAATGGGTCTGGCTCAGTGCTTAAGTGACTTTTGTCTACCTATGAGGTCAACTTCATGGCTGTAAATCTATTTGCAGGACAAATTTGTTTTAGTCCTATGCACGTGTTTCATTTTGAATAAATATGAAAAGAACTGGCAGCAATACATGTATCTGTGACAAAAAACCTGGTTTATTTTGGGACAAGTACATGTCGTCTGCATGGCTCATTAGCACTCATAAAATGCAGCTAATTTGGGAGTTAAAGCTCAGTCTCACATTGTTGTCAATGATACAGCTCCAGGATAGAAATGAGTCATAAGAGCCCTGAATCTGTGCTTTCTTGTTTATATTTTTAAAATTACACCAAACTGGTAAACAAAACAGGGATAAAGTGTTAAATGATCATTTAAAATGAACCGTGTTCTACTTTCTTACTCACTTCTGTTAGGCATGACTCCGAGAAGTGCACGCCGTAGCTCCCAATGCACTGTACTAAAGTTGAGAAAATAATTATCCCCCCCTTTTTTTTATAACATGTTACGACTCCTGATTAAAATAGATACATCACACAAATCCGTCCACTCTGACCATCTGTGGGCCGCCGAGTCTCTTAAAACTGTGTAAATGTAGTTCGTTTTTCAAGAACCTCCAGGTAATCTGGGTCAATATGAAGCTTTGCTTTCAGTTCCCAGTACTCACTCCTGTTCGGCTCCACATAAACAGTACTTGGTGATGTACAATACAGTATTGTCTGTTGTATTCTTTCAGGGGGAACGTACTGATGCCTTGCATCAAAGTCTGTGGCATACTGATTTGATGAATGTGCTGTATGTCTGCATGGCAACGTATTGCTGTAGCGTGCATGCTTGTCGGGCTCAAGTACATCTCTGTAGTAGCACGGATCATTTTGGTGAGGAGTGGAGGGCTTGTTAAGAGGCTCTGGAGTGGTGGCACTGTATTCTGAGCTTATTACATTACTGGCTGCCTCTTCATCCGAGTTACCCAGAAAAGCGCCACTCAACTCATCAAAGTCTCTAAATCCATCCACTGATTTATTGTCCGTTGGGGTGTGAGCAGTGGTTCTGCATGTAGATTCTGTAGGAGGTGGGATGTATTCGTACACATGTCCACTGGATGTCCTGACTTTGGGAATGGATCCTTTTTTGTAAAGGCCATATTCCATATTGAGAGAGCTAATGCAAGCATTCATTGAGTTATTCTGCTCATTTTGACTCTTTTGACGTCTCTTTTTCATTGCCACAAACAGCCCTGCAGCCACAAACACAGACATAATGAACATGAGGAGAAGGGCAAGAATCATCACAGATAAAGGGATGGTGCTGTACTGAGTGTCAGAGTCCAAGGATGTTTCTATGGTGATGGTGCTTCCAGGAAAAGATTCTTCAGACGGCGGGATCATGGAGGCAAGTATGTCAGAGTTATTAGGGCAGAAATTAGTCGTCTTAATGTATCTCATATCCTCTCCAGCTAGTTTCTTAGGAGAGCCACAGATGACATTGTTTACAACTGTGCCCATGCTGAGCTGCTCCAGCCACATCTTCAACTCCAGTATGCTACATGAGCAATCCCAGGGATTCTCGAACAAATCAACTTGTACCAGTGCAGTAAGCTGATCTAGTACACCCCTGACTGGCAGATATCGAAGATGGTTGTTGCGAAGATTTAGTCTGGCTAATGTCAGACCAGTAAACGTTCCCTCTGGTAAAGTTTTCAGTAGGTTATTGTTCAGAAATAAAAGCTGAAGCTTAGGTACATGCTGAAAGGTGTCAGAAGTAACCTCTTTAATTACATTATATTCTAAATACAAGAACTGCAGGCTATCTAATCCATAAAATATATCAGCTGTAAGATGATCTATTAAATTGCCATTAAGGTATAGTCTTCTAAGATTTGCCAAATCAGCAAAAGCTCTGTCATATACTTGGGCTATTCGATTGTTACCAAGATGAAGCAAGTCTAATCCAGTTGCATCAATAAAATCTGATCTGCGCACCACAGTGATGTAATTCCCAGTGAGATACATCTTTTTGGGATTGTAAGGTTTGGGATTTAAGTCGGAGATCTGTTCAATCTTTCGCTCCTGACAGTTCACATTCAGGCCAAGGTCTGAAATTTGAAGATTGCATGTGCAGGCTGTTGGGCAATCTAAAGGCACGGGGGATTTGGTCTGATATGAAATAATTTGGCCATAATTTTGTGGTTTATTGGATGAAATGCGAGCTGTAGGTCTTGATTTTAATTTGGCTGACTGTCGAGGTCCCTTAGTGGGTCTTGATGAGGACCGTGCAAACCCAGATGAGGTGAAGGAGGCTGTAAGAGCTGGCGTGGTTCTATAGTATGCATCGGTGCTCAAATGCGGCAGGGGTGGCATCTCATATTCAGCAATGGCTCTCCTCGGGCACAACTCTTGTTTTGAAACTTCATCAAGGTCTCTCCCGTGAAGCCGAAAAGGGAACTCACAAACAACATCCCCAACTAAAGCTGTGTATGATATGCTCTCGAGCCAGGTTTTAAGAGCAATCAACTCACAGGAACAGTTCCACGGATTCTCCTCCAGCTGCAACTCCACAACACTGTTCATGTGCTCCAACAGACCTGTGTAGGGAAGTACTTTGAGCTGATTTCCCCTTAAGTCTAAATGGGTCAGTGGTACATGCTTGAAAATGTTTACGGGCAGGGCAGATATTAAATTGTCATTTAGAATCAGGACCTCCAAATGTCGAAGTCTGCTGAAGGCATTTGGCACAATATGAGTGATATAATTATAATCAAGCTGTAGATATTCCAGACTATCAAGGCCAAAGAAAAACTCTTCCTTCAAGGCATCAATTTTGTTATTGTTGAGATGCAATCGTTTTAATTCCTGCAGTCCATTAAAAGCTCCTGCTTCAAGATCCGATATTTCATTATTTCCCAGATGTAATATTGTAAGTCCTTTGTACTGAGCGAATTCATTGGTGGATAGCTTTTTCAAAAGATTTCCAGTAAGCAGCAGATGATACTGGGAAAAGTACACTGGGCTTATGTCTGAGACACTTTCAATTCCTCTGTTTTCACAGCTCACTGTAAGCACCCCTTCTCTCTCCTCACAGGCACATAGTCCTTGACATATTTGTCCATAATGATTCAACATCTCAACAGTGCACACTGACGTTGCACTCAGCAAAACATATGGAATCCAAAGATGCATTTTTCTGCAAATGACGGCCAAGCTCACAGTCCTGCTAAGGTATCCTCAATGTCATCTAGAAATAAAAGACATGATGATGTAAAACAGGCGGGCTGCGATGAAAGCAACTTCTAAACAAGGGAGCTTTAGTCGGCATGAGTCAAAGCTTTGATTGCTGTTACCCAGAGGTAACTTCTCTCTTTGAGGCAGCTGATTTAAAACGGCTAAAGAAAAAAAAAAAGAAAGAAAAGAGGAAAAAAAGAAGGAAAGAAAGGAACTCCTTCAAGCTATGTCAAACAACAAAAAAGCAAGGTCAAAGCAAGACATAAGCACAAACAATAGTCTAAATCCACTGCGAGGGGGAAACCCATGTCGTACTTGCTTGTTAAGACCTGAGGTGCTGTTAAATAGCCTGCCGATTTAAATGCAAAGCTTTGCAAATGACAGAAGATTAGCAGAAATTCTGTATGACAGCGCCTTGCCTGAGATAAGATAGCCTTCATAATTTTTGTGTAACTCTTGGTAGGAAATACATACCTCGCGCACATTGATGAAGATGTAGGATCGCTGGGTATTTCGGCGCGTCTTTTATTTTTAATCCGTCAAAACGAAATAGGAAACGGGCGTTATTGTACGCGAGCACGTTCGTCGTCACTAATGAGGAATGAAAGAAACGCTGATCAACCATAACTGTCAAATGCTTTCCCCCCCCCACGCTGTTCCTGTAGACACAGCTATGCTTGGTCACAAAGTTGCCTATTCTCTCTCTCTCTCTCTCTCTCTCCCTCCGTGGACGCTCAGGCACACGCGCACTGAGTCGCACTCGGTGGTCGGGAGGATGTCAAGTCATTTCATGCACAAGGAATCAGCTCACTGGAGCATTATACCGAGATACAGCCCCCAAAAGATGCTGACCTAAAAGATGTTCCAAAGAAAAAAAAAAGAAAAAAAAACGGAAAAAAAATCCAAATATATAAAACAAACGAATTTACCGCACTAGGCGTACCCCCGTGTTCAAACGGTTGATTAAACCGATTTTTGTTATTCATCCTGAAAACAAAACCCTCACCGGGATGCCAAGTTACATCAGCTTTTCATAATCTGTCAATCCCATAATGGCAGGTGGCTTTCCAAAAACACTGTGTTACTTTTCCCTCTGACGTCCCAGCTGCTATATTTGGACATTACACCCGGAGACGCGGTTGATGAAGACACAGGGTGCCCTGCAAAGTGCTCGACTGATCAGCTTTCTGCCCATATCACTTCTATCAGTGAGAGGTACGGAGCTGTTAGATTTTTATGGTTTAAAACATTTTGGCCAAATTCAGGTCACAGCATGAATGAACTATCACAGTAATCCAATTTCAGCTATTTGAAACACCAATGAAGTGCTTATGTGATCTGTGCAGAGCAGTCTTAATAATAACCATGCCACTGGCTGCAACACTGCATGAACACACTGGGAATTCGCCACTTGTGGGATATGTATCTATCATTCAACAACTGCCAGTAGAGAGCTTGAAAATTAAAAAAATATATATAATTATTCTTAAATTACTCTTAAATTTGGTGTGATACTTACTCTGTTTGGTGAAAACTGAATGGCAAACTATGAGTCACACAGAACATGAGTCATTGTCCTCACTGACTATGTTTTCACCTAGCTTTAATGAAAACCAAACAGTTCTGGAATGAGCTATCACACAGCTATAATTAAGAGTGAATTATTCATTTCTCTCATTTTAATTTATCAGATGTAGCATCTGAACTGGTGGCACATGATGCATGCAAAATTTCTTGTTAGTTTAGAGATAGTGCACAGGATAAAGAAAAAGACCTGTCATGGCCTTCTCAACCTGATGCGGTGCCATTCATGTGGAAACATGTCAACTATCATTGCATACTACTGTATCCTCATGGAGCTATATCCATCATCCTCCCCACTTGGCTCTTGCTCACATGGGAGGAGAGCAGGCACATCAGGGACAGTGCCTGTGGCTCATATTAAAGAGTATGAAGGCTGCATTCAGTGTTTGTGCAATTCATTTGTGCGTCTGCTTCCTCTGCCTTCAGAGGTTTTTTCCTTATCCGAGGCTAGGCCCTCAGCATTAGCTAAACCCCATCATTATACCACTATTTCTGAATATATTATGTTAATTGAAGTATTGTGCAGCTGACTTACATCATATTGCACTAAAAAAGCCATATATTCAATATACTTTCAAATGAATGTGAATTTGTGTATTTTCATTTTGTTTATGTTCACGCATATGTTTACACTTCTTGCACTATGATAATTAATTTCTATCCATGGTCACAATGTTCAGAGGGAGCACGAGGCACATGCACCACATGATATGAGGCTCATTTAATATCTCTCCAAGTCTTCCATGACACTGAACATAATCTTCACCAACTGGGAGCAGAAAACAGTGTTCTCCCCTTACACCCGCTCCCCCTCCACACACACACGTACACTCACACACACACACACACACACACACGTGCACATACACAGAGAATCAGCATTACAAATAACTGGAAGAAAAGGATGATGACTAACAATGTGTATGTGCTCCAAGGTCAGAAATACACAAATGGAATTGGAGCCATGCCGAGCATGATGGGCAGTGCTTCTGATGTATGTTCCTTACAGATGGAATGCCATACTTCGTCATCTGTGTCCAGCTGGAGCATACAAGAACATTCGGTATCCCAGTAAAATGTTCTGCCTTTGTCTGGCAGAAGCATTTCTGTCAGGGCTCTGACAGGCCTTTGTTACAACAGAAGGGACGTTACATTGCAAACAGCTAAACAACACTGACTGTTTTTTCAGGATTATTATGTCAGCGGATTATGCAAAGATGTTTTTGTACTGTGATAGTCTTGATCTGAGTTTTCTTGAAGAGATAATATACAAAAGTTTTTGATCTACAGTGTACACCCCATAGTTCACAGTTTAATTTCAATGAGTTATTCCAGTTCTGTTAATTACTGTGAACTAATTCATTTTAGAGGAAACAAAACTAAATTATTTTTATAAGTAGTAGTTTTTATGCTCACTGGTCACTTCTTTAGTTACACCTGTTTGCATCCTTGTTAAAAGTGCAAATATATAGTCAGAAAATCATGAGAACAACGCAATGCATTTAGGCAAGTACACATGTTCAAGGCAAACAAGTTCAAACTGAGCATCAGAATAGGGAAAGAAGGTGATTTAAGTGACTTTGAAATTAGCGTGATTGTTGGTTCCAGATGGGCTGGTTTGAGCATTTCAGAAATTGCTGATCTACTGTACTGGGATTTTCCATTTTGAGGGTTTACAGAGAAAGGTTTGCAAAATGAAAAATGTCAAGTGAGCGGCAGTTCTCTGATCAAAAAGTCCTTGTTGATTTTTTTTTTAATTCAGCAATAAGAGAACGAGTGGACTGCTTTGAGCTGATAGGAGAGCAACAGTAACAACCAAGTTATGCAGAAGAGCATCACAACAGTGTAACAGATGGGCTACAGCAGCAGTCCACTCTTGTCAGCTAAGAACACAAAAGCTCAAATCTTATCAGACTCGTTTCTTGAACACGACAATGACCTCAGTCCAAAAGAGTACCTTTGGGATGTGCTGAAACAGGAGATTAAGATCATGGATGTGCAGCTGAAAAATCTGCAGCAACTGATTCATGCTACCATGTCAACTTGGACAAAATGAGGAATGTTTCCAGCACCTTGTTCAACTATGTCACAAAAAATTAAAGCAGTTCTGAGGGCAAGTGGAGATCCAAGAAGTATTAACAAGGTGAATTACAGATTTTAGAGTTCCTTTTAAAATTCTCAAGTGGCCAGGCTCCAGACTGTTCTAACTTCTTATCAAACACGTTTCTGCTGCTCTTCAGTAACAGGCTCAGAGTCTGCCGGTTGTTCCATGTACGAGACTGAAGACTAGGGGGGACAGAGCTTTTCAGTCTGTTGCACTAAAGCTTTGGAATTGTGTTCCACTCTTGTTATGTTTAGCTGACTCTGCTGACTCTGTTAAAAAAAATCAGTTAAACATTTTTTTTGCTTAGCAAGGCTTTTTGTTTATATTTTTACTGACTTTAATTTATTCTTTATCTTAACTTGGTTTTGCATAATTTTTATGACTTTTAATTATATTTATTCATTTTACTCTATTTTGTGTACAGCACTTTGTGTCGACTTGTCTGTGAAAGACGCCTTATAAAATAAATATTACTTACTTACTTACCTAATGAAGCAGCAGATGAATGTACATATTGGATAGCAATAGGGTATTCCACTTGTAAATTAAAATGAAACTAGGGAGAAATAATGTTAATAATAATGATATTCTTGAGAACCTGTGAAGTAATTATAGAGTAGCATGCTTTATATCCCAGGAATGATGTGCTATAAAACAGCAGGGATATAGAATGCAACAAAAAGGGCTTGTTAGTTATTTATGGAGTAAAGCAATATACTTACAGGAGACCAGACAGGTTAAGCACTTGCAACTCCACAAGCAATTTAGTCAATGAGGATAGGGACAAATTGCCTATACGGTTGTTCAGGTTGGAGGGCTTGCTGGGAAAGAGCTGGACAAATTGGACTTTGAGAGGCCACCTTAAACACTTCACGAGAAAATTCAGACTTCAAGGTGATGATGTTGCAAACAGCCTGACACGCTGCATCACCAAGTAGATAATGAACTAAATGATCAACTAAATGACGGAGACGATGGGAGTAATAATTAGTACAGGAGGAAGACAGACTAAAGACAGATTGGAGCAGAAATTGTGAGCATGTTTGTAGGGGCATGAAAAAACATCTCTGGCTACAAGCACTCTTAACAACAGGCAGTCTGTGTACATGCCTCCGAGGGTATCTCTGATCTCTCTTGAGGAGGCGGGGGGGAGAAAAAGATGTTGGCCACATTATCAGCCATCATGGATGACACCTCTCACCTTCTACATGGTTCCCAAGGCGCCCAGGGCAACTGCGTATGTGGCAGGCAGCTCCATTAATAAAAGGCACACTACACCATATTTTTCATCGCCACTGTTCTGCATAATTTACATAATTACAGCGTTTGCTCTAATGATCTTTTTATTATCATCCACAATATCTGTTCTAATGTGCTATATCCTTAGATTTACTTTATTGACAATTTTGTTTTAGCATGCATCCATTGTATGATGTTTATAAAAATTGAAATTCTGAAAATATTTGAAATTTGAAAACTTTTTATCTTTTCTTTTTGGTTGCTTTGAATGTGCATGGAGCTTTGCCATTATTTTTCAAACTAACCCGTTGTCATTCCGCTCCAGCATAACTTCATCAAATTTCATATTTCTACTATATCTGCTGTGTCTTAGAACCTACAGCCCACCCTAAACAATCAAGCTGTCAGGTTGATATTAAACCTAACAAGCTGTGCATCTATTGTATATTCTACAGAAGCTGTCCAAGCTTGCTCTTTTATTTCATACAATTTTTTTTTCTGGACTTACTTTATGTTTTTTAAAGTCAAAATATTTACTACTTAAGAATGTCAGCAGTTGAATCTAACCTTTTTTCATCAATGGCCTGTTGGTAGCTGAATACTGATTCTAAGGATACCCATTTAAGCCTTAGGTACCCATTGAAGCCCTCAGTGATCCCTCACTGATGAAATCATAGGGGGAAAAAAATAAGCTGCAGCTTGGATATGCTCCAGTGACCTTCCATGAATCTCAGTGTAGATACTGCTGATCATGACTAGAAACAAAATCAGAACCAAAATATTATGATTTTTTTCTTTTCTAGCTGCTATAGCCCCACCTCTTGGTCAAAATTGAGAAATGCAGTAGAAATGATAAGAGAGGGCATATAAATAGCTCAGCAAATCATGGTTCATTCCTGCTGATTAATGACACTGCTATTCATACACATCCGTATATGTTAGCAGAATCATGCAGTGACACAGCCTTGTTTATTACCCTCTCTATTCTCTAAAATGCGCTAACGTCATTGCTGTTATTGCATTCTCATAATCTAGCTCTACAATTGACAGTTGACTAGGAAAAAACAAACAAACCAACAAAAAACGTTAAAAAACAGGAAATATTACATTTTGTCCAAAAGCATCGCCTAAGACATCAGTCCAAATTCTCCAAATGTCAGTACCATATGATTTCCATCCTTTTTTCATATTTCTATTCATCAAACTGTTTAGTGCACCATTCTGCTCTATGTATGTGGGGGGACATTGCCATCCTTGAATAGAGCACATACAGCAGGGTAGGAATATTTCTTCACAGGATAAAGGACTCAGCTTTGTATTGATTTGCAGTGACCCTTCTGTCTGAAGCAGTGGGTCATAAAGTTTTAAGGAACCAGGGTATGACTGGGAGCCTCACAGGCAACAATGCGCACATCAAGTGCTTTTAGTTTGTGCATATTGTGTGTCTGTTAAGAGGATGATGGCTGATTATTGTTATTTTTATGCTGGTTCATAGTTAATTTTATTACATTTGCAACATCAGCTACAGAAAAGGCATAGGAGTGCAGAGCGTTTTCATCCTGTGCTGCTATGTAATGACTATGTAATGACTATGTATGAGTATGGTATGAAATGCGGATTACTGAAATCTACAGAAGTATGTTGTTTCACTCTTATTGTGTGCTGGATAATATGTTACCAAGTGCCACCTTTAAGGGGTTAAGTGGATCCAAGTTGAAATACCCAAAACAGCATAACAAAACCATGAAATCCCCTGAGTGGTGTTCAAGAGCTTGGATTTGACCTTTTATTTGTCACTTGTGTCCTTGTCTGAAGTAATGTCAGGCTCAATGGGAACAATTGAGATCAAAGAGATAATTAATTTTACTGTCTTGGTTTAGAACAGAAAAGCTATAATAGCCCTCATTACACTATTTAATTTCTGTGACATACAATCAGAGGTCATTTGCAGTTAAGGAAGAATTTTAAGATTTTAGGATTTTTGTGGTAATTGTATCCAACCAGCTATTTAATTTTTCTTTATTTATTATATTTTGATTCCTTCTTCTTGCTTGTATTCATGCTCTTACTCCAATCAAACATTGCTCTTCATTCTAATGTTTATGTTATCATACTATGAGAGATAATCCTTAATCCGTCTAAACCAATCAATCTAAAATCAGCTGTAATTTTATGAAAAGCCTCAAAGTGTCACTGTTGGCTTAGGAAAGAAATGTTTTGCGCTTCCTTTGTTGTTCCTTGCTATAAGCATTAAATATGTGTGACACCAATGACAAAACAAGTTTTGATGAATATGTAAGACAACAGCAATCTCAAAATTAATTGAGTGCAGATGGAGCGATCTCAGAAATTGCCATGGCATTAAATGTCTAAATGCATATCTTGATATTTTGATTTGCTATTTAGAGTGATAGTTACTGACTGATCAATAAGAGCACAAGGCAGTTAGTTTTCACAATGATCCTTCCCTTTAAGTCTGACAGATATTAGCAGCAAAGCTTGTGGAAATACTCTTAATTTGATTTTCATATGTTTAAAAAGAACTTCTTTTAAAAAGAACTTCACGCATTTCATTTCACTCTGCCACACATATTTTGAAGTAAGGCATGGCGAAAGATAATTTGACTGTGCAGAAAAAAACCATGACTCACACTAATTAGCATTTAGGTATTTTGGAAACACTATGACAAGAAGCATAAAATAATGTTGCCTCACTTGACTGAAAAATAACATCCAAAACAAACACTTAAAAAATGCTCTGTTTGTGGAAATCAAAAAGCTGCCTTGCAGCAAAGCTATTCACTGTCTTCACAACTCCTGCTGGGAGCTGATGGGAGCGAGATAAAGTCTTGACATGTTCACTGAGGTCAATTGCTGTGTGGTGTCTGTATGTACGCAGATACCAGGAAGGCTTCCTACCCACGTCTTAATTAAATACTACATTCACCTTATCATGGTTGCTCATGCTGACAAGACTCCTGTAAACCAAAGACAACTCTTCTTCAGCTGACAGATCAAATGCTAATGAATAAACAAACAAGCAGAAAGCACCACTTTAGTCTAGAATGAACAACTGTTCCGTAAGTCACAGAAGCCTGCAAAAGCCAATCTGCTAATCTGATGCAGAAATATCACTGTTGGGCTTTATCTATGACTTGGACGACTCAAGAGCTGAGGTAATTACCTCGGTCAGAGAGGTCATTGTGGTACAAAATGACAAAGTGTGAAGAGTTAGACTTAGACATTTAACCAAGCTAGAGTAAGGACACTGAATGAAACTGCAAATGAGGGAAACAAGATGTCACCTTTGTGATTGCGTTAAATCAGCCAGTGAAGGAGTGAAAAGAGACATCATTGTGTCAAACAATTACCGTCAAGTAGTAGTGTGACAATCAGAATTTACCAGTTTCATCATTTGCTTTTTCTTTTTCTTTTCTTTTTTTTCAGTGATTATTTTAAAATTAAATCCCAGCTAACAGGGAGATTGTGGAGTGTTGACACTTTGCCTACTTTCCCCTCACAGAAACAGGTTGTTACAGAATTCCCTAAAGAGAAGAGACAAACAGTGGATTGTAAAAGTGTGGCAGCGGGGTACTTGAGCTTTATTTAGCTATGTGCCTTTAATTCACATGGGGATTGGGTGCAGCGTCAATTGTTCCTAACCACAGCATTAAAAAGATGGAGGTCTCTATGATGTTGCCACGGTAACACACATTGTGCCTTTAATGACAGCTTTTGCTCACATCTTTTGCGTGATCATTTGCAGTCATGATAGCATCCAACTTGTACTGCACTGTATTAAATAAGTTGTGGAGTCGCATGTCTTTTACTCATTTTTGCATTCATTTAGTGATAGGAAAAATTGTGCGGCATTCATTTGTTTACACATGATAATTACCTCACATGCATGCTGTCCAATAGTGCATTGCTGCATATTTAAGACTGTGAGCATGCGTTTGCATGCATGTATCAACATGTGTTGCTGTTCCTTGGTGTGATGTCCCATGTTCCGCACCAACGATGATCATTCAGTTGACCATCACCTCTCTTGCTCCCATGCGGATTTAGCAGTAAAACAGGGAAGAGCACTGGCTGAGACGACATGAACTGCATGAGTATTTCTATCACGTTTATCAGACCATCCACCATCCAAACAGTTATAGAGCTGCTTTCATTTTCAGCTCATATTTGTATCGCCTTAGGCAGTAACCCAGAGTAATACCTAGTGGCAGATAGGACCCAGACATTTGTACATCACTGACGTATTAATGTCTCTACTCAATTAAGGTGAGAAAGTGTGTTTGTGGAATGTTACTCTGCTTAATAGCCCAGGTTTCTTGCTGCCATTAATAATCAATA
The DNA here is from genome assembly GCA_015107715.1 of Tylochromis polylepis. Taxonomy (NCBI): domain Eukaryota; kingdom Metazoa; phylum Chordata; class Actinopteri; order Cichliformes; family Cichlidae; genus Tylochromis; species Tylochromis polylepis. The sequence continues at coordinate 22,784 of VVHJ01032516.1, forward strand.
TTTCATCTGGATGTACATAGAAATAGGAACATGTGCAGGGAAATTCATTTTTCCTGATTTCTCTGTGTGACACTCTGTGCATACATAATTGCAAATTCAAAGGATGAGTGGATAATAACTCGCATCTGTGTGTGTGTGCTTGCACATGTGTGAGGATCTGCAGCCGGCAATGGAACTCAAGGTTTTCCTAAAATAGCGACAAATTAACATTTTTAACATACTATCACCCAATTAAGTCATTAAGAAAATGGTACTAAGCACTCTTGGAAAGCTCAGTCTGTTCATTTGAGAACTGAGCTCTATAGAGTTTGCTTGTAGTTACCTTGAGGCATCTGTGAGTGTTTCGTGGTCGCCTCAGTAAGCAATGGCGGTGTTATGAGGATTCAATTGGCACACAATGCTTTAAGTTCAGAGATAATTTCTGGCAGTTTAAATCCGGCCTCGGTGCACACCTTAGCTCAGAGAAAACGTGTATGAGTTAAGCTCAGAGAAGTGACATGTTCCACACATTTCCTTCTTTAAAGCCACGCTCTTTGGGGGTTTATTTTGACCTGTTGGAATTTGAAAGCGGGAGTATTCCAGTTGTCGGCTACCTCGTAGGACCCCGAATACTTAAAAGGACCATGTATTCACATGTTGAGGGATTGTTTGGGGGCCTTGGATTTTACAAAGACTTCAAAGAATAATGGGATAATTATTGAACTTACCACCAGAGGGGAAGAGAAAGGGAGAGACAGAGACACACAACAAGACAGGCAGAGAGAGAGAGAAGGGGAGGGAGAAGGGGAGTAATGAGTGTTCAAAATAGACAATAAATCTAATAGCGTGCAAATTGAATGGAAATATGCTTTCACAGGAACATCAAATCTGTGATTATTATTATCAACTCTGAGGCTGTGATCTTGTCTTGATCTTTTTTTATGGTTGATTTAATGAGAATTTCATATTGTTGGAGTTTGAAATTGCCGTAAATCTTTTTTTTTTTCTCCCAGCATGGAGAACTCGACCCAGGTAACACAAAAAAACAGCTGGTGTAAGCGTGGCTGATAGCAGCATGCTCACACTGATTAAATTGCAATCGATTTCTGCAAAATGTCAGGAAACGCAAGGGTCTAGTGGTATTTAATGTACGTCAGATGAGAGCTGTAGGTAAGGGTCTGTGTTATCACTCATATGTCACAGAATGTGAAGAATGACAGGGTGGTGCCAGGGGTTTAATTGGCGTTAACACTTGTGGTGTAGAGAGCAGGCTGAGTCTCCTAGGCAATGCCCAGTCAATGTGAGTCAAGAGAAGCACTCAACAGGCTTTGAAGGGAAGCAGTTATATTTACTTACTGAGATGGATTTTGGAGGGGATTTTTTTTTATTAAGCTTTACAACAGTCTGGAGAGTGATGGAAGGCATGAAGTTCTAAAGAAATAAAAACAGAAAACAATAACTTGAGAACACACAAATCAAGATCAGTCAACACGGTGCTCTCCTAAGCAAAAGAAATCCAAGGCTAATAAAAACTGATTTTGTTGACTAATAAAACAGAGTCTATGATCAATATGGCTGTAAATTGCTTTCGTTGGATAAGGGACCACCAGAGCTGAATAAATATAATCATGCAAAATAGCCTCTCTAGAGCCATTATTTATCCAGGACCTATTCATACATGTGGCTATTGTTGCTGCAGCACAGAAAGACCTCTTGAGTTACTTTAAAATAATAATAAATGGAAACACAAAGCCAGAACAAAAGGACAAAACAATTCACTTAAAACATCTTGGTTGACACACATAAGTACTAATTAGCCCAGTAATTTGTGAGGAGGAGACAGCCAGCCTTGGTCATTGTGCTCAGTTTCAGGTTTCAAAGACATGGAAAGATTATTCTTTGGGATTACCTAAATGGCTTTGCAGTGAAAAAGCCATTAATCAAAGGCACCCTCTGGTCAGGAAATAGCACCATAGAAAATATCTACAACCTTCTCATTTCAGCACAGAGATTTCTGGCAAAGCTATAAAGCAGAGTGTCATGAATGACTGGCCCCACTCCAAACCCATTAATGATGTGATGATTGAACTCTCATTCACAGAATAACCCAAGACATTCAAAATGTTGTATCAGCTTTGTCAACAAGGATCGTTTGGACAGACCAAGGTCACTTATTGGAGATGTGGTCTCAATGATGGTCGTCACTTTTTCTTTTTTTTAAACTTTTTTTAAACAGTGCAGTATACATGGGTGAGCTACAACATTAAAATCACTCTCACCCACCAATTGAGATGAATAAACTTTATGTCATTACAATGCATTGTTCTGCTGGAAAACCTTGGGTCTTGGCATTCAGGTGAATGCTGCTTTGACACACGCCATCTGCCTAAATTTCCAGACTTAGCCCAGACACACTACAAAAATGGCTCAGCTGCATTTGAGGAACACGACATGAAGCCTAAGATGATGGCCCAGCCTAAAAACTGTATATATACCAATGTGACCAAATATCTGCACGATAACCTGGTACAAAGCCACGCCCTTCAACCCACAAACCACAAAAGGCGCCAACAACCTGGTGCTTGTCACCACAGAACCGCACTCAGAAGTAAATGCCCATGCATTGTCAGGGTTACAGTGGTGAATGCTGAAGGCTTGAAGTCTATTCTTGGCAAAATGATGCCCAGTAGTTGCACTCATAGACCAGGCCTTTAATCTTTTTGACCACTGAGAATAGCTTTGAAAGCACAAGACACTGCCTGCAAAACAAAATCTGATTGATACTGTGTCAAACCGCATAACTCGTCATGATTTTTATACTCGCATGAATTTTCAAATGATAAGTTACTCCGTCTGTGAAGCAGCAACTCATTCGTGTAAAACACTTTCCTCTGGATGTTATCCTCCGCTGAATTGACTGGGGTGGTAGGGGGTGAGAGAGCTCCAAAATTCCAACATGAAGCATGACAGATACATAAAGTGGAATTTAGTTGGAAGTTTTCTCAAACCACAGATAATTTATTCTGCTTTGTTTCCTTGTTTTTCTTCTCTTCCACATGGAGTAGGAAATGCAAACATCCAGCATGAAGTATGGGCTAATTCATCACACGGCAATACGGAGGAATATCTGATGGAAATTATGCATATCATGCATGTATACTGTGTGGGAATTATAGTGTTACAACTACTCTTTCGAACTCATGAAGCTGCAAGAGTGATAAGCAAGGTTGTGCTGGTGGATGTGAGGGTGACTTGAATGTGTGTTTTGTTTTGTGCATTATTTTGCATTCCTGTCTGTCACTTGCATAAATATGTGATTTCCCCATTCTTTGTGGATGCAATGAAAAGCTAATAAAACGCTATTAGAAAAAATAAATGATCCATATCTTGTGAACTAATTTTTTCGCTGTAAGCTATAGTTTTCCTTTTGTTTATATACCACACTCCAGTTTGTGGAGTAGTTTTGTAGCTTTAAATTCTCTATAATTCTGCACTGCATAGTTTGTTAGAGGATGCAATATTATTATATGAGGTTTTTTGCACTGAAATGGGCAATTAGCCTCTGCACTGTGCCGAGTTCCCTCTCAATTTCTGCCCCAGGAGGGTGACGACAGCTTAAAGTGATCAGTGTGCTATCGACAGAAGGAGAACTGGCTGAAAGCTAGCAAAATAATTATAGTTTTATTTTAGTGGTAAAAGATGAGGTGATCAAATCTTAGTAGCAAGTACAAGACTAAATTTAGCATAGAGTGCTGGACAGAAAAAAAAAAAGGCAGTTATCATATTACAGGTTTCAGAAAGGCGATAAAAGAGACTGTAAGAGAAAATGTATTGTGGAGTTGAGACCAGTAGAACAAAGGCTCGCTTAGAAAAGGAGGGAGACTTCTGCGCTCCATGCAAAACTGCCTTAAGATAAAGTTTTTAAAGTGGCTGTCAGATGCTGTATTGAAGCCAGTAGTGAGGCTCCCATACAAGGTTCTTCATGGTGTTTCCTTTGATTTCCTTCAGCCTGAAAAAAGCACTGTCCTAAAAAGGGAAAAGGAAAGAGATTTTTTTTGTCCCCACATGTCCTTACGCCAACACGATCCTCTGTTCAGATGCTACTTCTGACCTTTGTCCTCGCATTACATGCCAAGTTTTCTTTTAGATAGACTATTTCAGCTGTCCCCCCCCCAAGTTACAGTTGTTCTGGTGTTTCCATCAAGGTCAATGAGAGGTGGTTATAAACAGAAAAAAAGGAGAAAAAAAAGCAACATAGTGCACTATGGTATTCAGATCCAGCTCTAATCTCCTTTCTCAAGATGACGGAGGAAAAGGATCACATATGACGGAAGAGTCTTTATAATGGATTGGGGGAAAATAAAAAGATGACGATAGCCCACGCAATCACTTCTCCCTCTGGTGCAAGAACTAAATCCCCAAAGGAAACTCCTTAAAAACATTCAGTTTGTTCAAGGCAGCTCAAAATGTGTTCAGTTTCTCATTTATTGTACCTCTGGTGCATATCCAGCAGAGCTCTCCAGTAGCATGTCGACCAATCAAAACCTGGAAACAGGTTTGCTGCTTCTGCCATGGCTATAATTTCCACCCCTCTAAGAGGCCTTCGATTTCAATCTAATTCAAACAAATGTATTCATATATATTAATATATTAATCTCATTTGATTTGGCTTTAATCAGTGACACAACTTGTTTGTTTAGAGCAGCAGGAAGGCTCACGGAGTGGGTGGATTGTGATATTTAAACATCATGCTGGATGGTTATGTTTCATGCCACTCACTAACAGGTGGAAGAAGTAAGGAATCAAAGGGAATGCAAATGCTCCCTCACCTCATCTGAGCCAGAATGAAACTCCACTTTGGCTGCCATTTTCATCCACACATGGAGTTTTCAGGAACGGGAATAGTGAAAAGAACACATTCGTTTTCACAAATTGCATGAAATCCTGCTCAGGATTTGGTGATAAGGGTGCACGATTTGAAGAACTACACACATTTCCTAGTGAAGCTTTGATAGATTTATTTCATTAGAACACTTTTTTAAAATTTTTTTATTATGAGCAACATTTGTGACCTTGAAGAGTCGGTTGTCTAATCACCAAGGTTAAAATATCTGGAGCAATTAGATTTTTTTTTTTTTCTGTCTGCAGTGTCCTTGTTGCAGACAGAGCACAATGAGATTTAGAATTAAAGTGGATTGGACAGAAGGTATTGCGTCACAGTCTAATGGGGAGTCTACAGCCGATGGCAGTTAAAGCATGCACGTCTGAAATGGGAATCCAACTCATTCTATGAGCTGCCTCTGATTTTGGCTTTGTCTAAGCTTTAGGTAAACAGTAAACAGACCTCGTGTGATCTGACTTTGAACATCTGACAAAGCAATTATTGCACAAAGAACTATTTGTAAAACTTAATTGAAGAACATTGCTTTTACAGTTTTCAGGACAAAAAAAAAAAAAAAGATTGACCAGATGGACAAAGCACAGAACCCTCAGAGCTGGATCTTACTGTAGTCACAGCTCTGTGGTCAATATTGCAAACAGTGTTTTGACTCCAACACAAACAGTTTTGATCCTAGCGCTCCCACTGATCCAAACATTTACTTATTCAAATGGGCTCCCAGTTATTGCCTGAAATGACAAAGTGAGCGAGTACCGTTGCTGTCTAAAGATGTTCCAAAGATTGATCCTGGCTGTCTGACAACCTGTGCTTTGGTTCTGTGTTATTGCTTCCATAAAGTGCTCCAATGAGACAAATTTAAGATTCAGGTCAACTTTGAGACCTTCTTAACCTCTAATCAGCACAGATATGACACAATACATGCCCTGAGGTTTTTGACTTTAATTATGGCCCATTATCATCATTGTAGAATGAACACAGAGGTCACCGATTCTTTCCAAATTGACCCTCACATTCTTCTTTTTTCTGTTTTTGTCCTCAGCTTTTCTATTTTATGCAGTATGTCTTGCAATGTATTATTTGTTTTTGCTAAAGCAACTTACTCTCAGGTACTCCTCAAACTTTGTGTGTTGTTACAGTGTTTTTCTTTCTTTCAAATCTAAAAAGTGTATAAAATAACAAATTGACAAGTCTAATAACTTGTTTCTGTCACAGTGTGCTGGACCATAATTACACATCTCAGTGCTGTAATTTCCAGTTTAACCTCATGATGTTTTTTTCTCTTTTTTTGGCTCACCATTACAATGCCTAAAGCTAGACAAAATAATACAGAAGTGTGTCTGTTTTGCTCATTGTCACAGTAGCGCTGCACTTAATCCCCTTAAGCAACCGAGGTCTGTGTGTGAGCATAAATGTCCAACACAGTCAGGCTGGACATTAAACAGTCTTTAACCTGCCAGCTCCCTAGTACAAATTCCAAGTGATCTCTGATTATGTCCATCTGTTTCCAGATAGTTCCCTTGTGGTTTGCTTTAATCTATTTTACCTCTATAAAATATCTAAATTACCTTCAGATATTTGAACCTTTTACTAGGTCACTATACCTTAAGCTGGCAATTTAAATTATTCACTTTTTGACCATTACTTATCTATTTTACTCATATAAGCATTCCTTTTGGATATCCTTTTCTACTGCTGATTCATGACTTAACTCATAATTGTTAAGTCATGGATAAATAACTGCAGTTAATGAATTTAAATGTAATTTCACTGTTTTTTTCTTCTTTTCTTTTTTAATTAGTGAAGCTAATATTTTCATTCCCCTGGCAACTGCAAAATTGCCCATCGAGGTACTTGTATCTCCGGTTGGAAATCACTGACCTAAACTGCTCTGACCCTGCTTCTATAAAAGCCAGAGTGGTGTTTGTTTTGCCCAGTGACAATTTTGCAACAGCCACACTCACATGACTGTAATTACTGTGGTGATAATTTGGATTTGTTAGCCATCACTACTTGAGAAGTTACAGCAAGGGAAGGCCTTACGAACAAATTCATTTTTAACGCACATTTGTCTAAAATGTATACATGATTGTAATAATTTCATAACTTCCAACGCTTATTTTTGTATTTTTTTATCCTTGATATGCTCTGAAGAGGTTACAAGAAATATGATTTAATATACAGTGATAATGTGTGGCCTTTTGTATGTTACAGAGCTTGAAAATCAATGCATTCATTTGATAGTTAACCTAATAAGAAAAAGATCAGATAAAATAAGGAGAAACCTTTCCTGAAAAAAAGGCTTTATTACCAATTGCGTCTCAGGGCTTGCAAGCTTTTACATAAATCTCATCTGTCTTCATCATTTTGCTGTTAAGAATGTATAGTGATCCTGAACAGGATTGAGAAGAGATATATAATAGCATTGCATGCAATTAGATTCAAACCCATGCAAGAGCTGAAAATGGATGATTTCCCAGGGGGTTGTACTAATCCACTCAAGTGCCATGGCACCTTGTCATGCTCTCCTTTAAACAAATCATATTTTTATCCCGGCGTAAGGTCATGCATTCCTGCAGCTGCCAAAATTATTAGATTTGGCATTACTTCTTAAAACACTATAGACTGTTCTGGGCCACAGTTTACCTTAGCTGGGCATTCATGATGAATCCATTTCACATCTATAAATACGCTCTCCTTGTGGAACGACAGCCCCACAGGACATTCATGTCCAGTTTGCGGGTCTCACAGTTGTACTGTAGTTGATGAATGCCTTTTGCAAGATGCTATCATCAAACAGCTGCCAGTGGAAATGAAAAGCATTACAACATCCATCAATACGTTTACATGTAAATGAAAGTGTGCGTGTGTCATGACTAAATAGATTACACATAATCACAGACACCACAATAATGCGATCCCCTGTAATAACACTGATGCTTAACATGTGTTTACCTCTGCTGATACACCACTGTGTGAGCTGTATTAGCGGTTGCACATATTTGCATGGAGAATCTCATTCCTTAAGGAAAAAAAATTAAGCAACCCGATTTACAGGTCAACGTATGGCACTACGATAAGTGGCCTATAAGAGTTCATGAAGACAAACGCTCTCATTATGAGGTTGAGAGGTTTGGCTTGCTGTGATATTTACCACACTTGCACAGTGTTATGGTTAACCTACTTTTGCTTATTCAGAGAGGGAGGGGGTTGCTGGCAGCTGCCTTTCATAGTTTGATGCCAGCGGACTGATCTCTCTCTGGGTGAAACACGATGATAGGTGGATGAGGATATTCACTTAAATGCCTTATTTATGATAACAGTGCTTCTCAACAGGAGGTGTCAAAGCTGCATAAAAATTGCTTAACCTATATACCAAAGTACCGCTAATCAGAGTATAAAAAGGTGCTTGAGTATGAAGGACAATTTCCATAGCTGTACTACTCCAAGTGTACCAGTTGCTTCAATGAGTGAACCTTAAAAGTCTATGGCTAATATGTCACTTTGCTCATTAGTAACCAACAGATGACCCAGAAAACTTCAATTTAGTCACAGCGAGACATGCTTAATGTTTTATTGGCTGTGCTGTATAATGTAATGATAGGGTTTTCTCATCCCTAGCTACTAATACAAGCATTGTTCCTCAAGCATTAGAGTATACCAAAAGCTGTAGCAAATCAGCAGATTTGAAAAAAAAAAAATAAAAAAATTAAACAGACTAACAACAAGCACGTCATCATGGCCAATTACTTTCAACACTGCAGAATATTAAAGACAGTGAAGGAAAAGGTGAATGAGGAATAATCTGAGTTCAAGTGCTTATTAAAACAAGCAACCCCCAAAAGATAATAGCAAAACTGTAATTAAAATCGTTTCTTTTTTCAATTTTGCTATTTTTCCCCCTGAAAGTCCCAGCAATTCTGTAATTTTGTTTTACATGAGATATAAAACTACCTGGACTGGGAAGCCAATTTAAGTGAGCTTTTCATCTGATTTGCATTTATATGCAATTTGTTTGATGTGTCCAAAATGGCAAGTTTAGTAAGGCTCCTATGAGTAAGTTATTCCAATCGATCTCTTTTTGTGCAAAGCTTGGCTAGGAATTACATGATGTTCCCACAGTCTGTGTACTAATAATCATAAAGGTCTAAATTGACTGACCCCACAGGTGAAATAAAACCAACAGGAGAGTGAGGGAGATGTCAGTTGAGCACTTGCCTGAACACACCTACACAGTCCTCAGGGGAGGTTTAATCAGCTAAAACAAGTGAAAAAAACACCTATGTGGGTGGACAATGGATGTATAAGGGCTTTAATACTACTGAAATTGCTGCAAAATGGTAAAATTTAAAATGCAGCTTTGGCTTATCCTTTTCACACCATCTGTAACAGCATTTTGTTTGGCTTGTGAGTTGAATTTTTCTGACAATACTGGTCATAATATTTTCAAATGCACAAAGGGGAAGTTATTTATACAGATTAGCCACAACATTAAAATCGACTAAGATTGTGTCAGTTCCCCTTGTGTCACCAAAACAGACCGAACTCATGGGCCCATTGGGGCATGGTCACAGGACCTCTGGGGCTATCCTGTGGTGTCTGGCACTGGGAGGTTGGCAACTGATTTTTCTGCATCCTGCAGGCTTGTGTGGGTGGGGCATATGTGAAGCGATCTTTGTCATGTTCTGTGAGTCATTCTTGTGGAGTTTGAGTGAAAAGGTAGGGCACATTGTCCAGCTGCTGCAACAGTGATTAGGTGGTTGATATGTGTTAAAGTAATATCCATGTGCAGTGTTGGGAAGGTTACTTTTAAAATGTATTCCACTACAGATTACAGAATACATGCCCCAAAATGTATTTTGTAACGTATTCCGTTACATTACTCAATGAGAGTAACGTATTCTGAATACTTTGGATTACTTAATATATTGTCATGCTTTTTACAACTACATGAATGTACTATTGCTGTGTGATTTATTACTATTACTGAAGGCTACTCGCCATACCAACACCAGCTAGATTTGCTAGGCTACCAACTAGGCTGCACTTTTTGCAGTGATCTCGTATAGAAAACTATTTCTGTATCAGTAATATGTTTTCTTTTTGTTTGCTTTCAGAACTGCACATGATTATTTGCAGCTAGCAGGTTGTTAATGCTATCCATCAAGTCTAACAGTCTATGAACTAACCTCAGCTAACGCCAGCTAACAATGTTAGCTTGGTGGTGAGTAGCCTTCAGTAATAGTAATAAATCACACAGCAATAGTACATCGAAGATACTGAAGTGGCACATAACCCAGGTATCTACCACAACTAAAATAAGGTAGCTGCAGTAGGCTAATGTTAGTTTTTTAAAAAGAACTTACTTCCAGATGTTTGTTTAGGTTGGAGTCTTTTGACGCTAAGAGCAGCTTGGTTGCTGGCAAACAGAGTTTGCATTGCACGGTCTGATTTTGCCCATCCCTTTGTTCTTTAAATGTGACGTGGTGTCGAAATTTCCAAGTAAGGAATGCAT
>VVHJ01032518.1:0-15593 GCA_015107715.1 Tylochromis polylepis
CCTTTTATTGTGGGCAGTATAAGGTACACCTGTGCACTACTCATGATGTCAGATCAGCATCTTGATGTGGCACACCTGTGAGGTGGGATGGATTATCTCAGCAAAGCAGAAGTGCTCACTATCACACATTTAGACTGATTTGTGAACAATGTGTGAGAGAAATGGTAATATTGTGTATCTGGAATGAATTTTAGATCTTTAAGTCCATCTCATGAAAAATGCTAGCAGAAACAAAGGTGTTGCGTTTATATTTTTGTTGAGTGTAGGTCAGTGTTACGTGGCTTGACAAACAAACAAAAAAAAATCATCTGAAAAAGGTGCTTATACAGTTCCCTCTGCTTAAAAAACATATAATCAATAGCTGTGATCAATATGCAGGAATACAGCCAGCAAAATAATCGATATAGTCCCATGACTATGAAGCCCTCGAGATAGGTAATGACCCCAGATGTAGTTCTTTAGATAAGGGTCAGGGACATCACTGACATAACTTTAGGCAGCTAGGAGGGGTGGTCAAATCAGGAAATTTGAGAAAATAATACATCTGAAAAGTTAATCATACACTTGCTCTATATTTAAGAACTAAGAGACATAAATGGACTGGTTCTTATGTAGTGCTTTTCTACTCTACCTAAGCATTCAAAGCGCTTTATACAACATACCTCATTCACCCATTCATATAAGCAGCTTTTGCATAACCCTAACCCTAATCCTAAGTGTTTTCAATCTAACAGTCATACACAGAAGAGCAGCAAAATAAATAAACTAAACTTAAAATATGTATTTTCATTTCTAGATGAAGGAGGTGCAAACAACTGCAGATGTTATTAGTCAACATGTATTATTTTTCTTTCTTAATTTATTTGTAACTGATTTATTCTCTTAATTCCGCATGAGGGAAGAGATGCACTTGTACCTTTTGGTCACTAGGTGGACCCATTGTTGTTGTTTAATAACCCTACCTGAAGTAATGATTTACTGCGTTTTAAAATGTTTTGAAATATATTGAAACCTGTTTCAATATCTCAGGTGCTGGGGATGTGGATGTGCCGGATGGAATGGAGGTGGATTCTGCTTCTGGATTTATGTCCAGGACTTTGATGGTCCTGAAAGGCAAAACATCGCCAGAGACCAGGCTTTCCACTGAGGATCTGCAGGTAGCCTACTCACACAACTCTGATTAAGTCTGCCTCAACACATCAGCAAATAAAAACACCCCAAGTTTGTACTTTTTTATCTGTTGTATTGTAAATGTCCCAGAGAATTCACTCTTTCTGAGAAGTTCATACGGCAAATTTAGACAGGCACCAGCAAATGAGGTGCATTTACATATCGCAGCAATGTGGGGCAACTCCCTTCAACGGTCCTACGTCATCATATTCCCACGTCACCCCTTCTGCTGTAAGGCTTGTGTCGTAACACACCCCAGTGAGCCTGCTGCAAAATGATCAAAGCAAGCATGTGAAACTGCCCATGCTGACACACTTAAAATACACCCCTGCATCATCAGTTCTGATATAATCCCATTTACTTTAGGTAAAGTGTAAGCACAAAATTTTGTAAACCATCTCCATTTGCATTCATAAACCTATGTTAGTAGGGCAAGCCAGCGTACGGCCTCATATGTTCCCATTTCTACTATATGGAGCTCCCGTCTGTGTGTCTTTAGATGGTCGTAGCCAGAGGGGTGGAAGCTATGGAGCAGGTGCTGGGCTGGGACAGAGCGAGGACGTCCACGCTGCTGCAAGCCTGCGAAGCTGAGCTGACCACACGTCTCCAGCAGATTCAGGCCGTGCAATCCATCAGGAGCAACACACGGCTGCGCAGCAGCCAGCAGTCCAGCGAGAAGAGAAAGGAGGAGGAGGGCGTAGAAAAGCCAGCCCAAGGCAGCGACTAGGCCGCAGGTCTACCTGAGCAGAGACTGATAAGAATTCACACTACCAGCCTCAGGGCCAGCAGAGTGGGATTTTTGCCCTGCGTTACTGATAATAATAAAACTGCTGGAATGCATGAATCCCAAAAGTGTTGAATGCTTTTGCCTCAAGAGGAAGCCAGATGATTTACACAAGTCATGTTTATCAAAGACATTAACCACTTGGATCTATTTTTTTTTTTCTAACTGGCTTCTTATTTTGTGTGTCATGCTGTGAGAATAACTACAGATAAACAAATCCAAACTTAAAGCTATAGTTCAGTATTTGGGGAGATTCTTTTATTTGTGGCAACCTCACTAGGTGACAGAAAAGTTGCTCCGCCTTTAGGCCAAAGTCCAAGGTTCACTGTTGTGTATTTAAATAAAATGGGTTTTCTCATCTAACTCACATTTGTTTGCTTTCTCGCACGTGAGAAAGTAAAGGGAAAAAAAGTGTGTGTGTGTGTGTGGGGGGGGGGGTTCCAAAGATGAAGAACTGTTGTTTTGAGGATGCCTGTTACTTTTATGGTCATCATTACACTATTTTTTTTTTTTTTGCCTTCTGCTGCCCCTTAAACATTGCCATGATTGAAGGGATGCACTACATTTGAGATTTTAGATCTTCAGTTTACATATAGGTAAGAAACTTACTTTTAATTAGTTAGAGAAAGCTAAACACATAATTTAGCTTCTGCTGTTTTAAAGTGAAAATCTGGTATCCAGGTCAGTCCTGATATTGACCTGTTAATGCATTTTTTTAAGTCATATTCTTTAGCTGTTTTTGGCTTATGGAAAGAAACTGCATTAAAAGTCAAAGAGTTTTTTAACAAGTGTGCTGAAAATTCTTGAAATATTTGTCAAGACTGTGCACCCTGTCACTGTGTGATGCTTTAAGGAATTGTTACATTGACGAAAGAAGAGATGAAATACCTCATGAATCATGATGAGTGCAGAAATGGGAATAAATACAGAGGGGGGGGGGGCTTTTTTTTCCTGAAACACATCAAGATGCAAAAATTGGCCAGATATATTTGAATGGGTTACACAGACACATTCTTTGCTTAAATAATAAAAAGTTAGGTGCATGTTAATTCATATGACCACCGTGTGTGTGGCATTGTATCTTAGTTTCATATTTGAGTTGCGTAGACCAAGCGTTACTCCATGGCTGCTCTGTTACATACTCTTGTGGAAGTTATGCATGAGTCTGCTGGCAGTGTGATGTAAGAGGGTGTGGACAGCGTGTGCAGGTCCATGTGACTCATAGGGATATATCTTTTCTCATGCCTGTCATCTGTGTCCTGAACAATGAGCACAAATGACGGATCTGAATTTGCAGAAAGACCTCTTCTTTTTCTTGTTGTGGCAAAATTACAATGTCACTGCTAGCTTGTACTTTCATATTAGATACCCTTTAAGTGCAGCATTCGTAAGCAGCTTATAATTACTCGGTATTGTGTCAATGTATGCCCCCCCCCCCCAAAAAAAAAAAAGTTGTGCCTTAGCTCATCAGCAAGAAAAACTGCCGATTGTAGGAGGCTGTTTCATATTTAGTTTCCACAAGGAGCTAAAGGAAATTGTATGGAGGTCCATATTTATACATGTAAAATGATGGAGGAGGAATTTTTATTTTATTTTTTTCATTAAATGTGCCTTCAGACTTTTCACAGCACTGTTGTCCCACATTATTGTGACAGATGTTAAAAGCCTTTAGAATCCAATACAATCCAAATGAAAAATAAAAATACAGTTCAGTGCTTTTGAGATTTCCTCAATAGCTTTGCACTGTAAAGTGACACAGCAGTAGTGTTTGGCCTTAAAACCAAGGGATCTCCTTAGTGATATTAAATTTGAAGGCTCTAAACACTTATTAGTGAAGGTGAAGGTTTATGCATGGTCAGAAACATTATTACCAATGACAAAAAAGCAGCAGTCTCTGATACTGAGACTTTATATTTCTCTCTATAGCAACTTAACTGAGTTCGTGCACTAGTGTAATAATGATGGGCATATTAGCTATAAGCCTGACAACCTACTGGCAGCGTGCTGCGGCTGGATATTTTTCAACAGCTGGTTAATGGGTTTCATGGTGTGCGTAATTCCTGTGGAATTAGCTCCAACTAGGCTGGTCAGTTAGGAGTGAGCGGGCGAGAGCAAAGGAGCGGTCAATTGCTCCGTCATGTCTCACACCTTCTATGCGGATTAGATTATGATTTAACTGCGCTCAGGTAAGAGCTGCATGTTTGCTCAGTAAGCACACAAGAGCCCCGAGGACTGTCTGGTATTTTATGCTGTAAACAAGCCTTAATTCTGTGTGGGCTGACGGCTTACGGCGCACATGTCCACACAGGACCTCGTGTTTCTGTTGGGTTGCAAATGACAAGGTGATCTGTGGGTCAGTACACATCATGCTTGGGGTTGTTGCCTCCAAACAACAAAATATTTGGCTGGGAAAAACAGCTCAATCAAAGCTAACAAACTGTGGTTTAAGAAAGTCACACGTTCACTGAAAAACTGCACTGACCTAATTCCGAGGGAGAAGGAGGAAGGAAATCAAAACACTGGAGCAGAAGAATAAAAATAAATCAGCACAAGTATTTTTCTGTCACTCACTGACACATTCAGACATGCACTTTTGAACCATCTGAGGGGCACACAGATGGAGGAAATGTGGTGTGGAAAAAAATTGTCAGGATAAGTAATGTCTTTGAACTAAATAACCCTATAATGATTGTTTTGATAGAGGAGCGTAGCCGGGATTGTTTAAGAACAAGCTGCATAATGTATGAAGGTTAAATGACTAGCATACACTGCTTCTTGGACCAGACTTACTGACATCTAGACCTTCTTAAATGATTTTCTTATTTCTTCAATTCCTTGGCTAGATTAGAGGATGACAGAAATCACCCACAGCAAATTGAGGAATCCCAAGTTAATCAAAATGCTTGTCTGACTCCACACTGTTAGGTTAAAAGTTGGACACAAAGTATTGATTGTAATGAGCAACGAGAATGTAAATAATACAACAGTCTTATTTTAATCTCTTTTTATTTGTTTATGTAACAAAGAATAGCAAGATCTTACACAAAATAAGGACAATTAGAATAAGACTCCATGAACTGTAGTGCCATCAGTCTGAAGTCAAAGCAAGGGTCTCTGCCTCGGTACTGGTGTACTTGATCTTCCATCCCTTGTTTTTTCCACTAGAGTCGGACCTGAACGCAACGTGCACGTCATAACTTCCTGTGTCAATCTGATCTGGTGGCGTTGGGCCACAGAAGGGCCCATACTGTTTTCCACCTGTTGAAATCTTTCACATGGGGACATCAGATTAAAAAAAATAAAATAAAAATAAGCATGATTCAGTCCTAACTGATGTCTGGCTAAATATGCGTGAAACCACAATAGCTATACAGTATATCACCCAAGCAGGACAAGTCAGTGGAAAACCACCTCCACAAGCATGAGGAGGAATACATTGCTCATTCATTAGCTTGTGTGTGTTTAGACTTTGGAGTCACACAACTGACCTTCAACATATCATACGGACAGGGGGCTTCTGGATGTCCTTCAATGTCAAAGGGTTCCAGGAAGTTCAGGATTATTCTGGAGCCCTGTGGCAGATGGATGGTGTGGTTGCACTGGCTCATAGGTGGGTAGGGGTTCGGATAACCCGGACTAGTCAGAACCCCCGAAGGAGACGTCAACTCCTGGCTCTGGCACGGCACTGCGTAGAAGACTCATGCACTAAAAGTGATCATTTTGAGGCACTGATTTAACCATTTTGTAAAGCTGTACTGACAACTGCTGGGTTCTGAAGTGCTGGCTATAAAGAGTTTTTGATTAGAACAAAATAATTGTTTCACATAAACTGAAACATTTCCTGGCATCATAATTGATGAGATTCATTTAGGTTTTGCCTTTTTGTCCCAGCAAATGTGCAGATGTTGCCTCAGACAAAAACAAATGAGGATTGCAAAGAGGCAGAGTTGCTGTAATTTATATAATTAGTACAATCTGTAGGCAGATAATCATTTTTGCCTATTCATTGCATGATTTGTTTTGTCACCCTTTTTCCTCTGGCAAAGAATAATAATTTAAGGCACATCAGCTCGTAATTGTGATTAATTACCTTGTGTCAGTACATTATTAGTGCTGCACACAGGTATCAATTTTTAATGCCATTTTGAAGTTGCTTTTCCCTCAGGAATTGACAGTAATTAACCTCGCCTTACACCAGCTGGCAGAGATCAACTACTTTGTGCATCAGTATGCTTTTTCAGTCTGAAATTAGTGAGCACAGGCCAGCTATGACAAAATGAAATCCAGTACGGCGCACTGGCAACTGTGTGCCCTGTGTGAAATATCAGCAAATTGGTTTTTTCGGAAGACTTTTTTTTTTTCCTGCAGTAGTACAGAATAATGAGAGCATTTTGAATGACAAATGACAACATTTAGATTTAAATACAAGTTTACGACACAGCAGTCTGATCCCATTTCTGTGCTCTTTTCCAAAAGTCTAATAAGGAATTATTCGTATTTTGATTGACTTAAAAAAACAAACAAAGATAATCTGGGGTGCGCCACTGTGCCAAACTGAACGATTAGGCCATTTCATGTGTTTACATCGTCAGTAAATGAATGTGTTATTGTCTAATGTCTCAAAAAGGGGTCGGTATGCAATAATGACACCTGCTTTTCTTCATTGTAACTAGTGTTGGCTGTTTCATATTTGAGAAGATCTGAGCAGCAGTGTGTTTAGTTCCAGAAACACCTAATACCCTATTTAAAAATCAATACAGTAAGACAATGTATACCAAGTTCTTAACGCTGCACCCTCTTAAATAGCGTTTGATCCACAGTGATTGAGCTCAGATAAACATGCCTCTTGAGCCTCGGTCTGTATCGTTCTTACCTGTGCAGGATCTTCTGTTGTCATGGAGAAGGTATCCTTGTCTGCACGTGCAGTAATAGCCACCGATGTAATTGTGACAAAAATGATCACAAACTCTCTCCCCTTCTACCTTGGACAGGCACTCATTGATGTCTGTGACAGAGTAAACCAATAAATATGCATCCCATCCCCCATGCAAGAACATACCTGAGAATGAGTATGAATCTGCTAAAACCTTCAGCCTACTAGGAAATCTGATGATTATTTGCTTGATTTACATTGCCCTGAAGTGCATATGCCATCACGGCCTTCAAAACTTGTTAGAGATAGAAAAAAAAGACACTTTTCTAACTCAGGTGCATTTACTGCAATGGTTCTCCAACTGTGGAGTCCCATTGGTGGAGTATGGAGCCAAAACAGGTGGAGTGGAGTGTGGAAAGCCAAGAGAAAACTGGACTGAAGCTAAGTTAACACACTCCGATGCTCCTCTGATGGTTCTAATTTTGATTGTGGATGTCTGATTTAAAAAAAAAAAAAGAACAAGAAGAAGAAGAAGTGGGGATGCGATGAGTGAGGGGTCTTTTTGGCTTCTGGACTGGAGCATAAGGGTAAAAGTTTGAAAACCACTGATTTACTAAAACTTACACAGAAACTAAATGAATCCGGTTCATGCTAACTCTAGCTCATACAAAAATCTGACTCCCAATTAGCTGAAACTAAACAATGATCACAAAAACAGTTTTTTCATATGCTCTGCAGAAGTCTCTGGGGTGTGCCACTGCAGCCAATTAAAATAACAGTTTAGTTTGGAAAAGTATTAACTGTGAAAACACATTTTTTTTGTTAACTTCAGAGTCATCAACACTTAAATCCCAAAAGAAGATAAAGAAGAGGGCCTGAAATGAAAGCTGTCTGGGAGAAAAGCAGCACATGTTTGAATGCATTAATAAGAGCACCATAAATAAATAACAGTTAGATTATATATACAATTAAGAGCCTTCTGAAATAATTTCTTGATGTGGGGCATTATTCCTGCTGTTTTCTAAATATTACATTGTATTTGTAGTTTGCTGTCTGTCTTTATTAATGTGAATTAATTAAAAGATTGCTGCATATACCTGTGAAGACTGCATTTCAGTAGAAACCTCACTACTCTTTGTTCTGTGTAATTACAGCTGAGAAAAATGTGTCTCCCTCCTGGCAACAAATGTCACTATTTTGCATCACCTTCTGAGGTGTAAAATGCTTGGAAGCCGGTGAATCGTCCCTCATTAGAGTAGTCACTCCTAAAGACCACTGACATGAGGTTTCGGGCTGACAGGATGATTATATTCCTCGGGGTGCTTTCATGGTTCTTCTCTTCCTCTCCGCAGAACCGCAAGGTTTCATTCCCCTCTGCCAAAACCTGGTTTGACAAGGTCAGAGGCCTTTTAGTGAGCAAGCTACTGATGCCAAGTCAGTGCACATAATGGGATGCTGACTTCCTGTACATGTACCTGGATGTAGTCATATTCACACTGGTCTGAGAGTTCCATGCTGAAGTGGGTAAAGTAGAGTTTGACCCTGTGGCCATCTGGGACAGTGATGTTCCACACTATGTGCTGGTTGTCAGGGTAAGGCTGGGGGAAGTTGGGAGAGGTGAAGCTGCCGTATAACCCTGTCATTTCCACACTCAGTGAGACATGGAGTAGAGAAAAAAGAACAACAACACAGAGGCCACTGGGAAAAATTAGGTGTGATGGCATCAGTTACAAGGATTGCTGTGTAAAAATGAATAACTGGCACTCACCTGGTCATGTTGGCTTCTCAGTCCCCAGACAGTGCCTGTGTAGAAATGGTTTGCTTTCACTAATCTGGGGGTAAATGAACTCAGCAGTCCTGCCTGGTTGACATTTAGGTAAACAAAGTGAGCGAGACACATGATCACTTTGTTTTCATTCTCCACCTTCTTCAGTTAGAAATAAATCAAACGGATGTATGACAGTGGACTCATTTCTATGTACAACATTCTATACCGTTGGCAACAATATTTTACCACAAAGATTAGAACATGTCCTAGGTATTAAAAGTACTGCGCTGCAGTGGTTTGAATCATATCTATCTAATGGACTTCGATTTGTTCATGTAAATGAGTCTTTACACATTAAGGTTAATGGAGTTCCACAGGGTTCTGTACTGGGACCAATTCTATTTACATTATACATGCTTCCCTTGGGCAGTGTTATTAGAAGGCATAGCATACATTTGATACCCAGCTTTATTTATAAATGAAGCCACACGATACACACCAATTAGGTAAACTCTAACTTAAAATAGTTAATGCATTTATTACTTTTAGGCTTGACTATTGTAATTCATTATTATCAGGCTGTGCTAGGTCTAGGCTGCTAGGGGCTTCCCTTGATGCAATGAGCAATTTTTCTATACTTCTCTCTCCTGATTCCCTCTTCTCTTTTCTTTTTCGCTCACCCACAACTGGTTGTGACAGATGGCTCCCACCTTGAGCCTGGTTCTGCCAGAGGTTTCTTCCTTTTAAAGGGGAGTTTTTCCTTTCCACTGTTGCCAAGTGCTTGTTCAATATTAAGTGAAGCCACTGTTGTTGTAATTTGAAACTATATATATAAAACTGAATTAAAAACCGAATTGAATATATACTGTGCCAAAGTCTTGAATCACCCTCAATCAGCTGTCACTTGTACCACACACAAATATTTAGACAGTGATGCTGACCAGACTTAGACGACTAATTATATTAGACCCTGCTCTTATAATGGCCAAGCTGCGAGGTTGTTAAATAAAAGCCACAGAAAAATAAATACACTATACCCACAACATTTACCAGCCTGGCCCTTTTGTTTGCACCTAATTACTTCATCAGGGATGAAAACATTCAGTGGTACATCAACAGCAGTTTCCCGGTGGATGAAACCAGAGTGCATCAGTTTTTTTCAGCACTTCGCCAAATGCTTTGGGTCAGACTTCATTGTAAAAGCTATTATAATGAGGGAATAGCAGCGTATTCATGCTGTTTTGATGGAATATGTATATTGATGTTATTCATAAGGGACTGAGGCCTTTCACCCAGCAACAGCTGTACAATAAACTGCTTATAATAACCAAACCCACGTTTTCCCTAACATTAAAGCTCTAATGGCTAGTACTCAAAGTGAATTACAGTAATTATCCACATAAAACATCAAAGTTAAGTTCCCTTCGCACCTTTTTGATAGTACTCTTTTTCAACCATTACCTTGTTGTTTCCTAATTGCGAGCCGTAATGCTGAGCAACAGTGGAGTGTGTGCTCATGCCAGATGTTTCCCTGCTGGATATCATCCTGCTGCCACTCAGGCTTTTAGAATCCAGTGTGATGCATCAACAGCAATGACACCCTCTGACTAACTTCATTATGAAAATAAACAATTAGTAGCTATGCTCGCTGATTCATCCTGACCTGGGGTCATGTTCTTTTTTTGTCTCTGAGAGTACAAATTAATTTAATTATTAATTTCAAGCTTCTGAGCTTTTATTTCCAGTGAACTCACTGGGATCTTGGAGGTGAAAATAGTGAAAAATCCTGGGCTATTTTCATTCGGGTTACTCTCCAAATAACCCGAATGTTACTTGGGTTACTTCATCTGTCATAACACTATAAACATAAACACTATAAACATAAACCTGATAGTCTTCTTATTTTGGCACCCCCTGTGAATGTTTCACTGTTGATTCAAAGACGTTCTACCTTGTTTTAATCTTTGGTATAGCTTCCTAAATAGACACATGTGATCATATCTGCTGTTGAAGGGAATGCCAAGTGTTTTTAAGGTTTGATCAGCTTTTAGTTTTGTGTTAGATTATTTTACTTTAAGAGGACACTGCCCTTGTAAACCAAACCTGCCCTTTACATTTGATATGTTTCACCTGCTCTTTTCATATGAGCGTGCTCTATTGTATCTATTGTATCCATTCATTGTTATGTTGTTTTATATTTTTAAGATATAATGACAGGACTGACATTGACTTAGCATTTATTTACATATGGTGGGTGCTAACAGGATAAAGGCAAAAACACCCAAAACTTAAATATGGCACATAAACGGAATTATTTGAGTTCAAAAGCCTTTCTGTATTTATACGTTTAACTTATTGTGCTCATCTTACATCCGCTGGTTTAATGGAGTAGTTTTGCCTGATCTACAGTTTCAAATATCCTTATTTATCTCAAACTGGGTCTTAGTGTGGCCTTCCACTGACAAATAACACCAAAAAGCTAGTGCTTCAATTTTGGTTCTGGTATTTTCTTACTTGGCGTTATTTAGCAGTCTCCAAGCCTGTGCATTGCACTCATACAGTTTATGGATGCAGCTCTATATTGGCGGTTGCTAATAGCTTTGACCTCCACTCTGTGTTTGCTTTATATATATTTAACAGGGTTGCAAATCAGTGCTAGCATAAGTGTTTTCTCGGAAAAAGATGGTACCTGTAGAATCTGATGGTTGTGAAATTCAAGGATAAATAAAGGAGGTAAACTTTGAAATTAATTTGTCTTCTTTTGGTAAAATGGGTAACAGAGTTGAAATGGTTAGTGTTGCACACACAGTCTGGTGAGAAAAGCTTGGGGAAATACAAAGTCCAAATAGGACTGACCAATGGGCTATCATTAGCATATATAGTGTTGTGAACAAGTGTTTGCCCCCTTCCTGATTTCTTATTTTGTTTTGTTATTTTAACTAACCTGGCCCTGTGCGAAAAGTCTTTACTCCCCTTGTAAAATCATCTTTTAGAAAGCTGAGTTAAAGTACATTAGCCACACCTATTACTGCCAAGAAATCACTTAAACAGAACCTGTCTGACAAAGTGAAGCAGGCTAAAAGATATCAAAAAGTAACATTACGGTATCATTCTACGATCTAAAGAAACATCAAAGTCACTCTGGTCAGTCTGGAAAGTGTTATGAAGCTGTTTCTCAGGTGTTGGGACTCCACTGAACCACGGTGAGAGCCATCATCCACACATGGAGAAAACCTGGAACAATGATGAACCTTTCCAGGAGTGGTCGGCCTACCAACATAACACAAGAGCGCACCAATGGCTCATTCAGGAGGCCACAGGAGAACCCAGAACAGCATCTAAAGAACTACTGACCTCACCTGTCTCAGATAAGTTCATGACTCACCAATAAGACTGGACAAAAATGGCCTCCATGGGAGAGTTTGAGGAGAAAACCACTGCACTGCTGACCAAAAAGAACACAAAGACTCGTCTCACGTTTGCATCTTGATGATCCCCAAGACTTCTGGGAAAATATTCTGTGGTCTGATGATTGATTGATTGATTCAATTTATTTGTCACATACAAGCAAACACTTGCAGCGAAATTGGACCCCTTTTGACCGTACATACATACACAAGGGAGACAGGGGAGACAGGCCGGAGGAGGTAGAATGATAAGAACAATGAGAAATACACAACATCAGGGACAAGAGGGGGAAAACCACACCTCAGCACAAAGAAAGCACATGTTTACGCATCTTACGCCATATAGCACATCACTTGCAATAGGGGAAGGTGAGGGGGTGTATAGAGTCTTTCGATGTTGACAAGGCCTCCGGGCTTGCAGCCATATCGAGACGAAAGTTGAACTGTTTGAAAGCTTTGAGTCCCGTTACAGCTGGCATCAAACTAACAGCGTTTCAACAGTCAAACACAGTGGTGGTAGTGTGATGCTCTGATCCACTTTGCTGCTTCAGGACGACTTCCTGTAACTGATGGAACCATGAATTCTGCTTCCTACCAGAAAATCCAGAAGGAAAATATCTGACCATCAGTTCCTGCCCTGAAGCTCCAAGAACACAGGTTATGCAGCAGGAAGTCCATCTCTGAATGGCAGAGGAAGGCAAATACAAACACACAGCACTGTACCTGCTGGTCCTGATGTTCATCTTGGGTTTTTTAAATTTATTTTGGACAGCAGACCTGCAGTGAGTAGTCGTCTGGAGGTTCCACTATCCATTACAACCACGTCCATGGTTAAACACAAAGTTTGTTTGGGTAAAATAATTAGTTTCAGTTAATTAATACCAAATTAACAACATGTGGCAGTGACATTCCTCACAGTTTAAAGTAACTTAAATAAAACTGAACTGAATTTGATTGAAACTTGAAAATAACCCTACAAAGCAACGATTACAGCTGATATATGTGATATAACCAAGTTTTTGTTAGTTGCAGTGTTTACATTTTTTTTTCTTTTTAATTATAATTTATTTGTTGTAGGAGAAATATTTGAGAAATATTATTATAATTATAATACAACACCTCATGTCATATATGCATCCCAGCCTCAGTGAGCACCAAGGCCTCCTGATGCTTGTCTGCTTGATAGATTTGACTGCAGTGACAGAGACTAAAGCTAAAGACACTCCCTGTTTATTTTTTTGCAAACATTATTGTTTCACTTTTCAAAAATTTCTAGCATGGCCTTCCAGCTTCAGAGTGATTTAGGAAAATTTTCACAACTTAACAAGCAGAGAAGGAATCTAAACCTTTATCTCCATGATGAGCTGTGGTTGCTACATGTGACAGGCTCTCTAACTCGGCACATGGCAGACTGAGGCTCCGCTGAATGTGCAGTATATTTATAAGGATGCAGTTCATTTGATTTGTCTATGGGGCGTTTAAAAGATGTTGCAGTGACTTCCTGGTGCATGTGCTGGTCGCGTGGTGATCAAAACCCTCCACAAAGTTGAGCGGTTACACTGAAAACATGAAAAACTGTCCGCGGAGTGAAACAGATTTCTCTCTGAGGACAGTTGGCTGTTCGGGTCGAGTTCACTGGAATGTAACGAGGGGGAGAAAAAAAAACTCTGAAACATCTGAAAGCGATCAGCGAACATGACATCATCGGAGCAAACAGGCGTGATGACATCATACAGTGCAGGAGATTGGAGAGGAGACTGCAGGAGACGAGGGGGGAAAAGAGGAGGCTGGAGGAGTTAACTCCTCATATTTGAAATGACGCTGATTGTGAAACATCCAAAACAGAGAGTCCGTTTAATCCGCACATGTTTCAAGTACAAAAACATAACAAGTACATAAAAGCTCCAGGCTTCATTACTGTATGGAACAATGAGTGGAAAGATCTGCGCAGGGGACCTTTCAGCACGTACCATGGTGGCCAAGAGTTTATGGGTTCAAAAGTAACTGGACACGTTCCAGTGTAGAAAAGAGCTAAGCTCACTGGTGGATTAGAGATGACTGAGAGAGCTGGACTGAGATGGAGGTGACAGTACAAGTGATGATAATGAGCCTCAAAATCAACAGTTAGGTTCATTCAAAACCACGAAAAACAGTAATGTGTGTTTGTGCAAGATGTAGCTTCCAGGAATGACAAATGAAGGCAGTGTGGAAAAAACTGCTGTTCCTTCGACATCCACTAGAGGCAAGCTCTAAAAGTGAGTCAGTCCCCATAGACTCCCATATTAAAAAGTCTAATTTCACAGCAGAAATAAACATATTTACAGCCTGCTGCAAAGAAAGGTTTGGCTCTCTATCGACAGTTCGACCCTTCTTAACTACATGTGAGGAGTTTTTACCTAACCTACTTGTTTGAAAAATTAAAATGTGGGACGTAGCTGCTAGCTATTTAGCCTGTTCTTATTCCTGGAGATAAAATACTGCCATTTTGTCAAAGCATCAATAAAATGAATCGCTCTCAATTTAAAGATTTTCTAGTTTTTGCTCTGAGGGGTTGTATTTTTAGCTAAACCATAATCTTTTCATTTAGTGGCTAAACCAGGGGTGTCAAACTCACTTTACATCCTGAGCCACTTACAGCCCTGTTTCATCTTCATGGGCCGAACCACTAAAACTGCTGCCTAATAATCTATGAAAAACACACATCCAGTTACTTAAAGTACATAAAGCAGTTTAAGAACATGTTTAATACTGCTCAGTTTTTCTACCTTATAAAAAAAAATGCTGCTGCAGTAAATCAAAGAAACCTGCTAGTGAAGCTTACCCTAAAAATCAAAGAAATAAACAACTTTATCCTATAATTTAAAAAAAATCTGACATTTGGACATTTTTGCATGGAAGTCTATAGGGACTGATTCTCTTCTGGAGCCAAACTCATGTGGACATTGGAGGAAGTGCAGGTGTTTCTCTAGTGTTTCATTTCTCAGCTTGGTCAGAAGTCATGTGTGGACACATATGGTCACTGGGGCTCTAAAAAACCAAGATGTCGATGACTTGATGAACTGACTTTAAAAAAAGACTTTATAAACCAGCAGTGCATCATCTTTGCCCTTAAATCACACGTCAGTTAGCTGTACAACAACACATGACTGCACAGTGGCTTTTCTTTTTATCTTGCTTTTTATAAACATAATCAATACAGAAAATCACCTGTTACTTTGCTATAACTCAAGTGTTTCCTTGCTATTTTCTCACCAGTCAAGTCTAAAAGTAGAGCAGAGCTTTCAAATGTCTAGTTAGTAAGTTGTTTTTATATTTACTTTTAGGTCCTCCCCCCAAAACTGATACAGCCACCATGGTTTACTGTTAAATATCAACACTTCACTGAGTTCATTTGATTCCTCAGAGGCATCCGATGGAAGACAACACACTGCTAAGTAGACCATTTCACATTTTATTCTCACACAATACTTCTAGTAGAAGGGAGACGCGTCCTGCATGACACGTTGCCGCAGATCTCAAAATGGTGATCAGACACTAACAGTTTTATTACCGGCTACCCCATTCTAGTCTAAACAACAGCATTTCAGTAAG
>VVHJ01032520.1:0-12964 GCA_015107715.1 Tylochromis polylepis
TGGGCAAGAATTTCAGTCTGTAGATGTGCAAAGCTGGTAGAGACATACCCTAAAAGACTGGCAGCTGTAACTGCAGCAAAAGGTGGTTCTACAAAGTATTGACTCAGGGGGTTGAATAATTACGCACACCCCACTTTGCAGTTATTTATTTGTAAAAAATGTTTGGAATCATGTATGATTTTCGTTCCACTTCTCACGTGTACACCACTTTGTATTGGTCTTTCACGTGGAATTCCAATAAAATTGATTCATGTTTGTGGCTGTAAAGTGACAAAATGTGGAAAAGTTCAAGGGGGCCAAATACTTTTGCAAGCCACTGTATAAAGCACATTTCTACATGCTCACATTAAAGGCTTGGGAAAAAACTGAGTACAGCTTGAACTCTCCCTGCAGGAGCTCCTGAGTATGGTTTGATCAACCACAACATTAGAACGATCTCAATGAAATCCATCAGCGCTGACACTGATCACTCATGTGCTCGCTGTGATTAGGGTGTAATGAAATCCGGTGTGTGACACTCAACCATCTCAGCCCTGTAGCACAATGATGGTGAGAATGGGGTGTGAGAAGAAGATATGGACACAGTGCTATGTGGGTGGCATTTAGATGACAGTTCATCAGTAGCTCTGTGTGCATGTAGATATTTGTTGCTGTGCCAACAGGGACTTAATCAAGTGTCACTACAGTAAGTGGAGCCGGAGATATATTTATGTGTGCAAACCTATTTGTGCCTGTTTGATAAAGTGGAGGGACTAAACACCTTGTTCCGTTGTTGTGTGTAAATCTCAAGTCTTTTCCACTGTGCAGGTGTTGATTTAATGGAACAGTTCGACATTTTGGGAAATAAACTTGTTCAGTTTCTTGTCTGCACAGTAAATATGAAGCTTCAGCAAGCAGCCAGTCATCTTACTGGTAGATCTTTGTTAACGTTGGACAGAGCAGGATAGCTTTCACCCCGTGCACTTGTGCTGTTTATGATTTTCCAAGGCTAACAGACTATTAGTGGTAGCTTCATGTAGATAGACACACGGTACAGTGCAAAAGTCTGAGCCAAAGGCAAGCTTTCCCTTCATTTCTGTAAGTATTCTTCAGGAGTAGTTCTCCAGGCTTCTCAAAGCTCTTCTTTGGATGTTTCTGCCTTTTGTTCTGTTCTCTGTCAAGATGATCCCACACTACTTCAGTAATGTTGAGGTCTGGGCTCTGCAGGTGCTAATCCATGACTGTGTTCCATTGAGTGTTCTTATGTTTGTTTTTTATGTTGTGTTTCCTGCTGTCAATGTTTTTTTAGACCTGACAGTTTTTCTTTTGTCCTCCACTTTTTTTTTTTAAGCACACACTGCACACCATGTAGATAGATGGCGATTTTTCAGCTAATAGCTCTTTGGGATGTTTGCATAGGCCGACTTTGTACACCCGATGTCCTTTCTGACGCAACCCCAGAGGAATTGATGTCTCCTCCTGGAATCAAACCAGGGATTATTTGCTTATTAGGCAAATGTGTAAACCTCTACACTATAGATTCAGCTAAAGAAAGGGGAACAATTTATGTGCCTTTGTGACAGGCTGCTAGTAATAACGTATTTAAAGATACAGTTTAAAACCAGTTCTTTGCTAAGTTCAAAGCTAGTTCATCACTTGAGTTAGGTGCTTTTATTTTTGAATTATTCATAAGTCAGTGTTAAATGGTCAAATACAAGGACTGGACTAAAAATGAGGAGGAAAATAGCCAGTGTCCAAAGAAAAACTTTGAAAGACCTTCAGAAAGCCTGGAGAACTATTGCTCAAGACCTCTTTAAAAATGACAAGAGAGTCTCACTCCTTACCTCTAAGGGTGACTATTTAGGTCACCCAAGAGACACTATTTTTTTAACACGAGTAATTGACATTGTGTATGAATATTTCCAAACCTTAATCTTTTCCTAAACTCTGTCAAGTACTTGCATTTGATGCCCTGGTATTGTGCACTAAGGATATTTTTTAAACTAGGAGAGGGCAGCATTTGACGTCATACTGTGGTGACATGTCTCACATAGCCCAGTTTTTTTTAAGCCCATCCCATGAAAGCAGACTAAACCTGGTCTAGTTTGTAATACTTTGTAAGCTATATCTTTTAACTTCTGGCAATCAGTCATTTAAATTCATGCTTTTTGTGATTTATACATGACTAAAACAAACAAAAGGCACATTCATACTTTGAGTAAAAGTCCAGTTAATTATTTTCGTCATGTGTGCATGTTGGCGTGTTCAGGCCTTAAAGCTATGTTGTTTGTTATCCATTGTTGTCTTCCACTGAGATTGCAGTTAAGGTAAACAGTGTGAACCTACGGAAGTGCTGAGCTTTTAGACCCTGATCAGTATGAGAGGAATTGACAAATCATCCTAACCTGATCTGCCTCACTGTGAGTCCAGCAGGAATTGCTTCTGTCAGCTTTTTTTCTACAGTCTGGTAGCTGCTGTGAAAGACATCCACCTCTGTATAGATTTTTTACTTGCAGCACACCAGCAAGATTTCCCCAACAGGTCACCATTAGGATAAAATGCGAGACTTTGGCAGAGGTTTCTGGGTTACAAAAATTAGCTCTCAGCTGACATTCAGCACATCCAGGATTTATCCCAAACAACCTGGGTGAATTTACAATGTGACAGATGCATGTCTAAACCTGCCATTATGGGCACAGGTCAGACATCCTTGGCTTCATCTTCCACACAAACCTTGATTATCAGTTAATTTTTCGACCTGTTATTACCATTACTACTATTAAAAAGGGATAAAAGGCAAATAAGGTATGGGTTCAGACTGCTGAACTATGTAATAGAATGAACATCTAAAGCAAGTCTCATTTCAGTTCACATTTCAGGCACTGCAGTTTCTTCATTGTTCCCAAATTACTGGCAATATGAAGTCAAACAAATGGGTCACCCATTACTCTCTAGTCCACACTGCTGAGAGCTGTTTGAAATGCTTTCAGTGCACACATAGAAATTTAAATTCTATTAGTATGTAACTATGGTACCATTCCACCCTCCAACAGCATCCCCCTCTCTCTCACTGTTGATTGCATTTACTTATTTGGGTGTAATGGAACTGGCTTGAAGATATGCCATGCTGCATGGAAAAGCTCTCTGCCTGGAAATTTGCCATCATTATGCTTAACCACTCTGGGTGATTACTTACCTGCCAATTTCATCTGATTTCATACTTCACGCAACATATTGGGGAAGAAGTGACATAGTCTATGATGTATAAAAAGTGAATTTTCTCCTCCCCCCCACTAAACAGCATTCAGTGAAATGACAGTCACGATGGAAGTGGAATCGGATTTGGCAGTTTGCTGCCAGTCACTCTGTCTGAATGCGCTCTCCAAGAATAAATTGCTGACTGGCATAAATATTTTTTGGCTGTTATGGCCTTAATGCGCAATCATGGTTGGATGGCTGCTAAATTTTAACAGGCTGGGGTGTTTTGGAAATAGACTGTGTGGAGAAAGTCAAGGAGGGTGAGCAAGATAAGAGCAAGTAGTTTAGCCCAGAAACAGCGAGTTACATTATTTCTATTACAAACCCAGTGAGGCCAACTGAATGCAATTAAAACAGATCAAATCTGCCTTTATTTTTTATGAAATAATGATGTAATGTAAAATAATAGGAAATTAACCTTTTTCAATCAAATGGCCAATGATTTAATTAGAGGGTCAAATACCTGTATGTGATGCCAGCACTGGGTGAAGAAAGCCCAGCACTGATTATCCTCCAGGCTCAGTTGGGATAGACTCATACAGGACTCATGCAAGCAGCCCATATAAACACACCACACGCTAACATATCAGAGCATTTAGCCGCTACAAAGATAGTTGGTGGATGGAAAACAGTGAAAAAAAGAGTGAATATTGGGCACTGGATATTACTCAGCTGGATAGAATTACAGGTCAAAACAAAAATAGACACAGAGCATTGTCTTCAGGATGTGTAAAAAAAAAGAAAAAAAAAAGTTTGCTGGTAAATTTGCCACGTACACTGTTGAAAGTAGAAATACACTTTTTCTTTTTCTTTTTTATTCCTTTAGTAAACACTGGATGCTACATTTCCCAAAAAGCTACTTTATAGCTGTTTTCCAGGAAAGAAGAAAAACACATTTCCATTCCAGCTTCTCAAGCTTGACAAAGCTCCTTCTGAGCCGCAGAATATATTACATAACAGTTTGCCTCCCCATGAAACCCTTTGATGTGTACAGTCAGTGGAGAATCCCTTAAAACTTTATAAATGATGTGTGTTTTTAGACAGATTCCTCTGCTGGTCTCCATAATTGATTCAAAATATTCATCAATTTATTCACCACTGGTGTAAAATCCTAACAGTAATCCAGTGCTTAAGGCCATAAAAGTGGATTTTTAGCTGCTGTTCACCAAAGTCACTTCCTGATTAAATTATCTCATTCTTTATTGTAAAAACATTCAATCAATTTCATCAAGCTCAAAGTTTATAGCCTCAAAAACATGTGATTCTCTCTGTATTCTGACTGTACACTGTACTCCACCCTGCCGGCCGTGTTTCCAGAAACAGATATTAGAAGTAGCTTGGGTAAGTAGCCCATATGTTGTTGGGATTATGTTCTCAAAGGGAACATGAATGTCGGAAATGAATCAGCGTGGCTGACAGTTGTGACTGTTACCAGAGCTGTAGATTTTATAGCTTGTTCTGCCTTTGTTCTAATGACCAGATCCCTTAAGAGCTCTTGTTGTGCTACTCGGCTGCACTGGTGGTGTAATATTCTTAATGCAGCTGTCAATCCTATTATGGTCCATCACTTTTTTGATGGAAAAGTGTAAGCAGCTGTGGAGTTTGGGAGACAAAATCTCAATCTGCATCTTTCTCTCAGTTTCTTAATCTCTCACTCATAATCCCTCATCCACTGTTAGTCCTCTCACTCTCTCCGTAATTAAAGATTCAACTGTCAGATTGCAGTTTTACTGTTTCCACCCTCATTCTTCTTAGGTTTCACTCTTCCAACCAACTGAGGGTTTGTTTAAGGGCTAACACTGCACACAGTGTTACCTTGTAATCACATTATGCCTAATCTTAAACCTGTTACCGAGCTAACGTGGAAAAAAAACAAATGTTTAGCAATCCACCCTTTCATGTGTTTGCATTGGCTACTAGTTGAAGTATGTTAGCCTGTAGTTTATCACCCCACTGGGTCAAATTGCAGCCTGTTGTTGGTATAGAAATGTCTGTGAGCAATCGATCGCCTCCCCGAGCCCTCTAGAACAGATGCACAGTGGCAGTGAAAATTGAAACAGGAGTCTGCTACCACTCATAATTCCATGACAGTGAAATGAAACACATCTCAAGAAAGCAATCAGACTCTCAAATTACCTTTCTTGGGGGGGGGATTGTTTGCAGATCACCAGAACTATCCTTGCTCTGTCCCTTTATGTCACTGTATCGCTCGCTCAGTCTCTCTCCCTGCCTTTCAGACACTCTGCGTGCAGTAATGAGTGGCAGAGTGGCGATGTTGTGTTGATTTATTGCATGGTTGCCCAAATGGAACCTGGATGGAATTTGTCTGTCATTGGGGTGTCACTTAGATGGAAACACCTGTGATGCCTAGGGACAACTAACCGCTCCATCAGGAATGGGTTCCCGACTGAGCCATCAGCCTATCCTAGATGCGCGCACAAAAGTTTACACAGATACACAATCGCGAGCACTAGGACTGAAAACAAAATATGCACTCTGTACGCAAAAAGCTACACAGTAATTTTGCACAAATTTCCTCATCATCCAATGAAGCCGTACGCACAGAATACCCGAGGTGTAATGGGGTGTGTATGTTGGTATAGTCAACCTGAGAAGCTTCTGACTGCAAAACGCTAACCTTGTGTAACAGGAAAAGAAGAGGAGAAGAAGAGGAAGAGGAAACAAGCGTGTTTATGTTTATTTAACCACAAGCATGATCTTTTACAAGCTCAGTTCCAAAGACAGTTGGCATCCTGTTTAAAACATAAATAAAAACAGAATGCAATCATTTGCAAATCTCATAAACCCATATTTTATTCACATTAGAACACAGAATTTATATCAAACGTTTGAACTGAGAAAATGTACCACTTGTTAGAAAAAAATAAATAAATAAATAGTAATAAATTAGGCATTAGTGCCTGTGGAATTGGCAGCCTGCACATCTGGAAGGGCACAATCAGTGCTGAAAGCTATACATGGGTTTTACAAAAACCACATGATTCCATCCAGGGAAGACCTTTAATATTTCAGAAAGACAACACTAAACATACTGCAGCTGTTACCGCATGGATTCATAGTAGAAGGGTCCAAGTGTTGAACTGGCCTGTCTACATGCAGTCCAGACCTTTTACCAGTTGTAAACATTTGGCACATCATGAAATGAGAAATATGACAAAGAAGACCCAGGACTCTTGAACAGCTAGAATCCTATATCAGACAAAAAAAATGGGACAATGTTCCTCTCCCAAAAGTCTCCTCAGTTCCAGACATGTACAAACAGTTGTTAAAAGAAGAGGGTATGCTACACAGTGGTAAACATGGTCATTTACCAACTTTTTTGAGATGTGCTGCAGCCATCAAATTCAGTATGACCTTATCTTAAAATTGTACATTTCTCAGTTTAAACACTTGGTATGTTTTTTTTAATGTTTTACTGTGAATAAAATATAGATTTATTACCATTGTGTTTTTATTTATAAGTTACACAGCGGCCCAAGTGTTTCAGAATTGGGTTCACAACATGAACCAAAGTGCTTTAGCTATCCTAATCTAACAACAACAGACTGTATATAAGAAATGAATATGGCCTCCAGGTCTGAAACGTGAAGCCAGCTCTGCCATTTTTGCTAAAGACCAAAGGAGGGAGTGACTCATCTGCTTGCAAAAACAGATCATATAGAAATCTGCTTACTTGATCTATATTTCTAAGTACTTTTCTATTTAGATTATGGCCTCAATTGTATAACATATAGTGAGCCAGTGATAAATAAGGGCTAAAGCAATTTAGTTGTATGGAAATCTCCTTTTCACTCCATGAAAAGATCAGTTGTGTTACTTTAATAAAATACTTTGCATAGATCCAGTTATAAAACATGATGTTATAAGTTAAACTACTCCAGGGTAAAATAGTTAAAGCTCTTCCTACCAATATACCAATTCAACACTGCAGCATGCCGTTGCTTAACAACACATGCACACATACCTAAACAGGATGGGGGGGGACATTGTTGGCAAGATGCTGGAGTAGCGTTGTATCAGCTTTGTGTCCTTGTCATTGTTCCCCAGGGTATTCTGGAAAGAAAGAGGAGGAGAGAAGGAGGAGAGCAGTTAACAGTTTGATCAATGGGAGAGATGGAAGCACATGTACACACACGTACATAGAGCTACGGGCACACACAACCATAAACAGATTTCTCAAATCCATCAGTGTAAATAAGAGAGGAAAATAAAGTCAAAATCCATCCCAGTGACCAAATTCCCCCAGAAATCTGGATGGACACATTTATTCAATGCAGTATATACACTGTGAGAGTTTCTGTAACAAACTCCTTACACTAGCATTGTTAAAGGAGCATACTACACTCCAGAGGATATGGGGACAGAAAGATGAATGAATGGACCATTGAGCATATTAATTAATAAATGTGATTTTTTTCTCTTCAATGCCAATGTGCTTAATGGTCTGTAGCGAAGAGAGACATTTCAGCCTGTGAAACCAAAACTAATTAAGACAGTAAATGAACAAAACACATAATTAAAGACATTGCAACACTTCAGTATATTTTCATAATGCGATTCTGATTGAAGAGATTTAGAGCTGTAATTTGCCAGAGGTGCTTCTGCAATATGTTTACATTTGCTCATACATGGAAAGGTTGCAGAGTAGATTATAAAAGACACCCCTTATGACATTTTTGGCTGTGCAATTTTCTTAGGTGCTATGTCTGACCATGTTTGGATGGAACGGTAGTGACCAAAGTTATCGGCTTGGTTACTACAGTGCATCCACAGGTACCTGCTAATAAGAGCTAAAATGTGAATAAAATTATACTGGAATGTTATTCGCTGAAATAATCTGACTGCACACTTCTTGAGCTGTCTGTTATTAAAAAAATAAGTGCACAGCAAGTCATGAATTCATGAGATAATTACAGTTAAAGCACTAAAACACATTCTACTTCAGTAATTTGAACTAGCTAATGTACCCCAACAGACTATAACACCTTGTGTTGGTACAGAGCTGTTACTCAAAGTGGCCACGGCCCTTTTCATGCAAACTTTAAGCCTTGATACAGTTTAAAATGGTAATTTGTCATACGGGGGGGTTGAAGTAGACCAAAGTATGCAAGCATTGTTTTTTTGTACTAGAGATCAACATTTGGTAGGAACTGCCTCATTTTTGGAGCTAAGCTCAAGTGGCCACTCTTGGAACAGCAGTTTTTGGTGCTAGAGGACTGGCTTGATATGATGAATAAGTTGTTACAATTAAGTTCACGTGTGTGAGTCATCTTAACTGAACACTAACGTTTGAATACTGAAAAGATAGCAGCAGCCATTTTTATATTATACATATGCAACATGGTGAATGGTGTCAATCAAGGGACAGGGCTATGGGACAAAAAAAAAAAGCCTTTAGAGGTTAGAAATAAACCAGATGACCCTGAGTGTCATGTTTTCCCTGCTGAAGTGTCCTTGACCAAGACACTGTATCTCTGTCTGCCTAAAGAGCTTTTCTATAGCCGTTTTCCTTATGGAGATCAATAATGTATCATGTGAATCATAAATTCACCTACAAGGACAGAGATTCCCCACTTCTTGTAATTTATATGTCTCTGAAAACGATGTAACAGTCAGTGCTGCTGACACAGGATTTTTCTTTTTTTAAAAAGAGACATTTCTGGATACTGATCACCTCCACTAGAAAATACTGAAGGTTAAGTGCTTTGCTCAAGGGCACTTGAAGTAGGGGTGGAAGTCACTAGCTGCTTTGACCTCTATAGATTTTTTTTTCAGCTCATCTGAACAAGCTCATCTCACTCTTTTACAGAGTATATTTTTACATTTGCAGGTCAATGACATCCTAGCCTATCATTTTGTGCACCATAAGCATAAGATGAACTCTTTCCATGTGTCTTTTTTTTTTCTTTGCAGACTAGCTCAATACAGTTCTTAGTAGGCACATTGATGTGTGGCACTGGGTTACACATCAGTGCTAATCACTGTTTGGGGCAAAGACCCAGCTCACTGGCCATGTCACCAGGGTGTGGTGAATCCTATCAGTCCCCAGCAGATATTGCCCCCGCTCTTTTTTCAGCTACTCCTCTGTATAGTTGGGTTGTCATCCACAGGGTCAACAAAGGACTGTTGAGTGTGTATTAGCTATATGGCTAATCTTTACAGCTCCGTTTCATCGAAAGAGGCTTTCACAATGGCCTTTTGTTTGCTTAGGCAAACAGTCCAGTATGTATTTTGCTTTGATAGTTGAAAGCTGGTCAAACTGCAAGAATGAAAAGTGCACTCAAAACAGGAAGCCGTGAAAGAACGACACAGGCAATCGCCTCTGCCAGAATTGTTCTTCAGCTTGAACTGATTGAATGGGCCGGACTGTGGAAAATCTTTTGTTTTCAGGCCCTCACTTTCCCACTCTGCCTCTTCTTCTGCTTGTCTTTTGAACTCCATCCTCAGCTATGCCTGGTGTGATTAATGGCAGCCATTCATTAACTTGATCAACCACTTTAGCAGAGATTATTAATCAGATGCTTATTTAAATGTCACCACCGAGCAGCTGAGAGGAAATGAGGCCACTGGGAAATTGAGTTTTTGTGTGTGGGCTGCTTGTCTGTGTGTGTGTGTTTGCGCACTGTGGATGTTTACTTGCTGGAATATTTCCTCACACTGCTAACCTTGAACTCATTCATATGCTGTTATACATGCATTTGGGGGAGCAGCTAATACTGAAGGGATATGTAGCAATGAAGCCTAATGTTCAATTCCAAATGAGACGTATTGTGTCTCATTAATAAAACATTTTGTTGTGCCTGCATTATGAAGAGCATTACAATACTTATGGGATTGTTCAGTCATTAGAAATTCACACCTCCTGACAACTTTGCAGGGCTCTGGTTCATTTCTATGTATGGGCCTAAAGTATAGGCTATGCGTGCTGTATATAGAGGATTTATAACATTTTTCACTAAACATTCTGCCAAATAGGTTTAATCAGGACCTACGTATCATTTGTTTCAGAAAGTTTTACCACAGCAAATTCATAATGATTGTTTTCTTGTCCGGAATTACCACTGCCAAACTGCTAGCATAAACATGTTTTGAAGAAATGTAATGAGCAAATTTGAGCTGGCATTTGCAAGCTGCTCATGTTTGCTTCTGGGGGCATTTTCACATACAGTCCAGACCGTGTGCATGTTCACAGCTACATTTTTTTTTTCGCTCATTTGGGGCTGTGCTTCAGCGCATTCAGTTTGAAATGAAATATCGGATATTACACTGAAGTCCCTAGTCTTTGCTCAAATTTGAGCAGGATTATGCCAATATTGAGAAAACTGTGTGGGAGGTATTTTTACGCATAAGGGCCAGATTTTTAGGGATCTAAGTGACATGAAGTCAGAAAAAAATTTAATATTCTCTGGAAAAAAAAACTTCAATGACAGCCTGAAGTCTTCGACACACAAACCAGGCCCTTTTATCTTCCCTTGTGTTGCTCACACAGGCCTTCAGCTATTGCTTATTGTGGGGAAGTTTTTTCCATGCATCCTTTTTTTATAAAATAAATTCATCTATTTTGTGATTTTAAAGTCTTATTCCTTTGCATGGTCACCTTCTTACTCCTCATATTCAGAATAGGGTTTCTGTGGAAGCTGTTACTACAACCTTTAGTTACTTTTTAAAAAATAAATGACAACTAAAGACCATGTGAATATTTGTAAGTAAAATGTGTGACTTTGTGTGACCTTTAGATGGGCTTTTTTTTTTTTTTAAATCAGATGGTTAACAGTGTACTTTAACCCAAATGAAGATCCAACCCTAATCAAGTAGCTTCTGTGCCTGTGTGAACAAATAGTTGTGGTGCCTGACTTTCTTCTTTTGGCTGCTCCTTTTAGGGGTCGCCACATCTGCCTTCATCTCACCCTATCGTTAACATCCTAATTGTTTTAGTGGCTAAGCGTAACCAAACCAGGAGTGAAAATGAAAGCAAATAGAGAGTGTAGGCAGAAATTAAAAATACTCCCAGACTGGAGTCTCCCAAGTAAATGTCTGGTATGCTTGTGCCACCTTCAGCCTTCCTGCCTTTAATGAAGAAGCTTATGCTTGGCTGCTAGTCTATTCGTTGCCTCACTTCCTCTCTCCCACTCTGTAAAACTCAATGCTGACATCAGTGCTGTAGTCCAATGATCTATCTGCCCATCTTCTTTAAGCCAATCAACCTCCGCTCTGCATACTTTAAATTGCACTGCTCCTCTGTCATTCTCCCTTGCAGACTCCTTCATCCAAACCACCTCCTCCCCATCTCCACCTCATGCAAATCACTTCATCTAAGCCTCCATCTTATCTTCATCACCACCAGTGTCTAGACTCAGGGGGGTCCTGCCCTAATTCCTGTCACTTCTGGGATTTCATTCTGCTGTTATGGGCCATCAGATTTAAATCACAAAATACCATAATTGAAATGATCTCTAATGATCTCTCCTTACTGCCCTGACTTTGTTGGTCTTCTTAAGTAGACACTTGTATATGTATTTTCTGGGATACTTGTATGGATAATGTTAGACAGTAATACCAAATGACTGATAAGAGACATGCAGGTGCCCTTTTATCGTCATACCTCTAGTCTTTGGACCCTGTTTGTTGAAGCAGCTATAGCTTGTGCAGAGTCCCTTAAATATTCACATAAACTAACTGAAACTGAAGTTGAGACTTGGCACTTTATTGTAGTACTTTTCTTTTAAGTAGCCTACTTAGCATGCAGATTATAGCTTCTGTGAATTCTGCTCTCTCTCTGGGAATTGCACTGCTTGTGCTACCTTCCCTTGTTATTAACCATACCTGTTGTACATAAAAGTAATATACAAAAAGACCTGTTAGTGTGGTTAGGATTACACTGTATTTTTGAGGTGTTTTTCTCTTTAAGTTGCTTGTGCATGAAGAGCACATATAGGGCAACTTAAAGTCTGTGTCCCGGGCTTTAAAGTGAGCAGTTCTGTGCTGCAAAGGGTAAATGCAGTAAGTCCCAGACTACACTTAGTCGAGCTTTATGAAGAGAGGAGAGGGTGTGGCCAAATGTGGATGTGCTCTGAATCCAGCTTGCTCAGTCAAAGGCATTTATATGATAAAGCAGGGGCTTTAAAAACACTGCAGTGAATACAATGTCTGCAGAAAACTCACAGATCCCACATGTCAGCTTTCTGTGCTGAAATCTCTATTTTATGATATTTACCTTCAGTGTAGCAACATACAGAGAGAGCCTTCTGAAATTTCCCATTCACAGTGTAATCAGTATTAATAGTGTTGGTAAGCTGATGCATCCAATTTAACAGGGTTAAATCAGCTGCTGTGGAAGGAGTACACTTCTTCTTTATATGGTTCATCAATCATTCCATCAATCCATGTAATTGATTAAATTTATTAATAAGCAAGGGCAGAGAAGGAGAGGAGGTGATGGATGGTGAGAGGGATGGAACCCATCAGAATGAAATTCACGAGCTGAAGTTTAAAAAGGTCAAAGGTCGCACAAGTGACATTTATAGGCATAGCACCCTCTTCATTCTTGATGTTAAGAATAACCTTTATCAAAGGTTCATGAATGTGTGTGTGTGTGTGTGTGTGTGTGTGTGTGTGTGTGTGTGTGTGTGTGTGTGTGTGTGTGTGTGTGTGTGTGTGTGTGTGTGTGCGTGCATGCGTGCGTGCGTGCGTGCATCGCTATAGATGC
>VVHJ01032521.1:0-11177 GCA_015107715.1 Tylochromis polylepis
GGAGACAAGGAAGTCTAGGATCTAATTTTATCTGCTGCAGAGGTGTGGTTCATCAGGAGGAGGATGAGAATATCATACACCAACAGAATGACTAATGTAGAGGTTTCAAAAGGAGCAAACACCAACAGATCACTTTGTAGGAACATCGGAGAGAGACAAGCAAGATTCTTTGGACACATTATGAGAAGAGGAGGGTCAGAATGTGACGTTACATGTGGAAAAATCCAAGGGAAAAGAAGCAGAGGCAGAAGGAGAGAAACCATCAAAATACCAAGTGAGTTGTTGCCTGTTTGAGAAATAGGGCATCTTGGAGGACCATGAACGCTAACCCCATTCAGCAAGACACTTACTTAGGACGAATATAATCGTATGTACTGTATGCTCTGGATCATAAAAGTAAAACAATGCAATCTAAAATTATGACAAATGGACTCCCTTACATGTGCCTCACATTGATTTAGTTCACTGGCTTCCTTTCCTTAACTCCTTTACTTTGGACATTTAAAACAAAGGATGTGTAAGACATTGTTCTTTACAATAAAACATTTTTACAGTTTTACGTAGACTGCAGTTATTAGTTTCATTGCCTCGCTGTCAAATCTTGCACTTCAATGTAGCTGGCACACTTCCTAGTGCATGTTTATGGTCCCATGTTGGTGTCCGCATGTGTTGCTGTTTGGAAATCAAACTGATGGAGAGGCTACGGAGCCACACTTGCATACATGCAGTTGTCCAAAGAGCCAACAGTGTGTAGCTCTAATAGGTTAAAACTCGAGTGTCACTCTGAAGTTGAGTATGCCATTCATGCATCAGTTTTGTTTTTGTGCTTACAAACACAGCTACTGTTTGTATTCATAGCCACCATCTTGGATTGTTAACTCGGTGTTGGTGGGGTTGCTGCGACTTTCTGAGTTGGAACTGGAACATGGCATTAATGCGTGTTTATGGAGGCAGAAGGTCTCTCCACCATTAAAATCATCAATTGGATGAAGTGGTTAGGTTCAATATTTATATCTGGTTAGATTTTCTGATTTTCTTGATACCCCCAACCCCACCACCCTTGTGCCACCCATATTAATTCCTGGAAACACCCTTTTCATCAGGAGCATAATAATCTCAAACACAACACAAAGCTCTGAACAACAACTTGAAAACCAAGGAGACCACTAAGGATGCAAAGGACAACCTCACCACCACTAAAACGTCTGGGAAAGCCGAGCACAAGAATCTCTTTGACGCAATGTTAAAATCAACATTAATAATATCTGAACACAATAAAAACCTTGTAATGGCATCTGATGCCTGAACCTGCTGAAAATTCTCCCAACTGCTTCCGATAGACGTGTGCCTTCATGGAAGAACAGGCAGAGTGAATAATTGTGTTTTCCCCTCCTTCATCTCTGCCGCCGAGCAACAGCCCATTAAAATGTGTCCATTACATTTCTTCAGTGTGTCTTTCAACTCATCTGTCTGGGGACAAAGTACCGCGGGGCACATGAAATTGAGCAAACACCAAAAAGAGCTATTTTTCAATGCAACATATTGATTTGGTGTTTGCCACACCACACAGCAGCACTTGAAATGCACACATGAGCACAAGTGCAAAGATTAATTTCTCTAATAGTTTTTTAAGATGCAACATGAGCCTGCCCGACATGTACATAAAAAAAGGGTGGTTTATGTCCTCTGTCTGCCCTCTCTCTGGAAGGACACACCAGA
This sequence comes from Tylochromis polylepis, assembly GCA_015107715.1. NCBI lineage: Eukaryota > Metazoa > Chordata > Actinopteri > Cichliformes > Cichlidae > Tylochromis > Tylochromis polylepis. The sequence goes on from VVHJ01032521.1 coordinate 1,720, forward strand.
TCGCATTTACTCACCTGTAAAGTAGGTAGGCTTTTGTGTGTCAGGCTCGAGCAGGCAGCATGTGTTTATGTGTGACAGCTAGTTGTTGTTTTTTTCTTTTTTTGGCCTCTTCTTTGTGATTTCATTAAACCCACTACCCCTGACCCCAAAGGCATTCATGAAGAAATGAATGACTTTGAGTAAAATCTACTCAACACAGCACCTTGTATTTGGGAGTAAACTGCAGGAAGAAACTGAGGTGAAGATTGTTCTAAGGCCATCATGAAAACAAACCAGAAGAACGTGCTAATTCAGCCCCAGGCTTCAGCAGTATGTCGTGTCATGAGCAAAGCCCAGTGGATTAAAACCTCGTGTGGTTTTGAGCCTTCAAGTGCTCACTTGTGCTCCTTTGTTTGTGACATTATCATGGGACATGTAGACTCTCTGGGCAGCAGAAGAAAGAAAGATTTTCTTGGCCCTTGTTTTTGTTTTGTTTTTTTAACTCAGAGACACCATTTGCCATTCATGTCATACCTCCTCCTCTAAACCCTTCTCGCCGCCTCCTCCTCCCCACTGGTCCCATGTCCCCGATAAGCACTCTGCAGACAGCACTTCTGCTGCAGTCAGCTAGACCGATGAGCTTCCTGTTTCTCTTACTCTCACACACAATTATAAATGAATGCAAAGACAAACACAGGCACACACACATACACACACCTTGGTTTTCATTCATTGTGTCAGCCCCGCTGGTAACCAAATTATTCATCTATCCTGCAGGCTGTGATGTCCATTGATCCATCCCATGTAAACCATCATTGATTTCTGCTTTGTTAATAACAGATGAGCTGCTGTAGTCAGTATGAGGACAGATCTTTGGACCAGGAAGGCTAATAATGATCGCCTCCTGTGTGTTGCTTTTGTTTGCCCCAGGTACAAGATGGAACGTTATTAGTCTCAACTATACAAAACAAAATTTGAATGCTGATTACCATTGGCAGGTTTTGGGTCAGCACGGTAACACTTGTTGGCATACACCTGAGCTAAGAGGAAAAACAGTGTGGCATTCTTGACTCTTGAGTGCTGAAACACAACTGACTGATCAAATTTTGAATTTTTCTGGTCAAACTCACGGAAAGGAAAGATACAAAAACAATAAAAAGTAAGACCGCATGTTTTGTGCGAAGACTGAAGAGTCAGATAGAAAGACTGTAGAGCCTTAAAAAACTCCTAAATGGATTCATGCAGCAAAAAGGATGATGCATTCCACATGCAATACTTTTCCTAAAGCCTCCTAGTGGGGGAGTTTGGTTTACTCTGCTCTTGAAAAATGGAACAAGCTTTGCTTTAGACTCAGCCAGGGGCAAGACTTAATACTCCTAACCCAAAACCAGCAGAGGATATCATTAAGCAACACTGTCATGATGTGCCTGTGTGATGTGTACCAGTGTGCTTCTCCGGGCTGCGTACAGTGTTTCGCACATCAGAATCAGTCCCCAGCGACGGGCTGTTTAAAGAGATGTGTACAGAGCAAATACAGTTTGTTCTGAAGCAAGTAAATTAAGCATTAATGGACTGTGTCTGCCAACAATTTGAGTCACAAACCATCTGTTTTTTAAAATCTAGTCTCACATAGTACATTCAAAATTTGCTTGAAGTGCCCATATTAACATTCCCTTCTTTTCTATCATAGAGTCCTGCAAAAAAAACAAACAAACAAACAAACAAAAATCTGTAGGTTGTAGAGACACCTTCAGCATGACTTTATCAGCCTGTCACATCTTTGTGGAGGAATTTTGGCCTGATCTTGTTTACAGTGTTGCTTCAGTTCATTGAAGTTGGAGGGTATTTTTTTATGTACCGCTCTCCTAAGATCCCACTACAGCATCTCAATCAGGCTAGGGCCTGGACTTTGACTGGACCATTGCAACACTTTGATTCTTTTCGTTTATAGACATTCTGTTGTACATTTCCTTGGGATCATTTCCTGTTGGAAATGAAATATATTGAAATAGAACAAAATTCTGAAATATGCAGCTGGTACTCTAATTATAATTCACTCCCACCAATCTCAAATCATCAAAGTTGTAGAATATTTTGTACTCCAGCGTCACCGATTTGTATAAAATTTTTATGGTTCAAACTTATACATTATATAATGATTGCTGTTGATTTTTAGCAACATATATCAAATTCCTTTTTTATTTAAAAGAGCCACTTTCATGACATTTTTCTTGCACATTGAAATCTAAGGCAACGTTTGAACATGACTATCAAATACTATACAAAAGTTTTTATTGCCCTTTCTTAGGATCTGCAATTTGGGACAGATACATGAAAACATGTCAGCATATTGGCTACTTGACACACTGATGTGTTTAAGTCACATTTGACTCTAGGATACTTTGGTACAGATGAATTCATGGTTAACATGTTTCAGGGGCTGTAGTATAAGACAGATTTTGAAAAGTGAGTTATGAAAAGGTAAAGTCCAAAAATTATATATATATATATATATATATATATATATATATATGGAAAATTAACTTCCATTTCCTACCACCAGAATGAATCACTATCTGTAATTTTGGAAATTTTGAATAAAAAAATGTCTACGTATTGGCTAGTTAAAATATATAATAAAAATGAACACACGGTAATTAAAAGACATATTTTGTTTGCTCATTTACATGCAAACAATGACTAGGGACAATTTCTGAAGGATATATAGTTGAATTTCACAATACTGTAAAAGAAAGTATGTAGAAAACCAAAATATCACTAGATAATCTAATCCAAAAAGAACAAAACTCTAGAGTTTCCCGATGATATTTTAATTATAACTCAGGAAATAATTTGGTTAAATATCTGCATATCTTTCATTTTCAACACCTGAAAGTGACAAATCACCAGACTTTTAGAACAGTTTCTGTTAAACCATCTCCAATTTGCTTAACATTTTTATGATCCACAGTTTGAACATATATAATGAGTGATGTGAAATTTTAGCTTCAAATATCAAACACTTTTCTAGATAATTTTTTTTAGAAGACTTTCAGCCCCCCCTTTTTTTCTCCACATTGAAATCTGAGGTCATGTTTCACAATATGTGAGAAAATGGTTTGAAAGTGGGTCAAAGGACCATTTTTCAAAAAAGTTATATCTTGAAAAGCATTGGATAAATGACGCTAAAATTTCACATCACTCATTCAGAGTTTGTCCCATGAAATTTGTATGTAAATTCGAGACGGCTGAGCAGAAGGCTTGGTTGATTTGAGATGGACTTACCCCACCACCCCACCCCCGGTCTGGGGCTCTCCTCAGCGCTTTTCTAGGAGGGTGGCGTGGCTGCCCCTCCGGTGGTCCTCCTTGGGCTCTCATGCTCTGGGGGGCCACTAGATATCTGGGGCCTGCCATGCCTGCTTCATGTCCTGAGGGGCAGGGCTATGGCTCCCCACACCCACTATTGGATAGTTACATGGAGAAACCTTTTGAATACAAGCACGCTCACGCACACAGGTGTGCACACGGGTATTCACAGACACACACCATCTTTCTTGGCTGTTGCCTCTAAGCATATCGTGTGTTGTCGGTCTTGTGTGTCGCTCAGTAACATTCAGTATTTATTATTTACTGTTACTTATGCTTATCAAGGTTGTTGCTGTAGTTTCCCTACTGTGTTGTTCTCTTTTTGCTTGTTTTATTCTTTTTTCCAGCAGATGATCTAGCAGATCAAGTGTGTATGGAGTCCTATGTGGTAGACCACATGTACTATAAACACCACACACACCAACAGCACATCTGAATGTTTTTCTTACTTTATATGCTTGCGTAGCCCTAATTTAGGGTTGTGCACATCACTTCCTTTTTCCTTCTGTTGCCCTAATTCAGATGTTATAATTGGGTTTTATTTTTCATTTGTGAAAGAGGGAATTATTTGTTTTTACTAGTGTGCAAAGAGGCATGTCTGGTGTCCATGTGCAGATTCACACTGCTCTCGTCAACCATTTTTAGCTACAGCAGGCAGCTGCTTTCAAAGGAAGCACATTCCAGAGTACAGTGCAAACTCAGCACCAAACTGCAGACAGAAAAGGAGACTGAAAGGTGTTTAAATTGAACCTATTTTGTTTATCCTTTCTGGAATATATTTATATACAGTCATAGTGATGGATGTTCATTTTCAGTATGGTCAGACTTCCAATATTGAGGCTGTATGAAGGATGTCTGAAGGTAAGGCATCACATGACTCTAAACCCTTTTTTCTACTCTTGTATGATATAAAAAAGACAGCCTGTCATAAAAAACTGGCTTAAGATTGTTTCAAACAGAGGACTCATATTCATTTAAAACATTGACTAAAATTTCAGTTTAGTTATCCTAAGTTGATTGGATTTAAAGGGCTATATTTTTACATTGTAAAAACCCACTTTGACCCATTGTTCTGTCAGTGCTGGCCATAATATGGAGAAATAATGTGAATAGACAAATTGATATCCTTTTAGCACAGTTAAGCACAGTCTATGTGTGCTTACACAGACGAGTGCAGCTACCTGCAGCGCATACTGAGTTTAACTGAATATGTGACACATCTTACCCTCAGGTCACCATCTTGTTTATGTACTGGAAGGGAGGACCACAAAACAATTTTCAGCCAGTAGAAAGAGGATATGTCACACAGTACTGATAGTGATGCTAATGCTAGCTTAGTCACCACAACAGATTTTACCCAGCATTAATGTTACACATGCAGTGAATCTGCAGTCTTCGGTGTAACGGAAGAGTAGTATTAAATGGTTGGCTGGACGACAATTAAATGTAAATGTTGGCAAAATAGTGCTACAATTAAACCTTGATACTCAGTTCCATTATGAGCACATGCTGTGTTTAATTTGATACAACACTAAGCAGTGAAAATTCCCTCACAATGCAAATAAATACTGCATGCAGGTATGAAAGTGTACTGACAGAGGTATCTTAACTGAGGAACAACTTATGACTATGCAAACTGTGTTCAGTGTTCAAAACATTCAGTGAATTAGCCCAAAAAACTTTTTAAAAAACACCTAATTTAAAATTGGCTCTTCCTTTCAGGATTACTTTGTTACACACCTCTTTGCCACTTTTAGTTCACTTCCTTTTTAAGGTCACTTCCTCCTGCACTTGTGGCTTTGCAGTGGATCTCCTCTGGTATGTCAGAGCATCGTCCTTATTGTCATGCACCACAGTGCAGAGTGATTCTGATGAATGTTCTCCCTCAGACATTGCGAGTCTCAGGCTGAGGGACAAATTCACGCTGCAAGGCACAGCGAATGGTGGACGAATGACAGCCGTTCTCCAGATCACACTTATTTCCTGCAATGCCGTGTTCAGCTCTGGACACTGTGGGCTGTGACTGAAATATGTTGAAAACAGTTAATTTTTCAATTCAATTTTATTTGTATAGCACCAAATCACAACAACAGTCACCTCAAGGCGATGCAGAGATCCAGCGCTCACCACCAACATTCACAGTTCAAGTAACTCTATAAAGAAATTCATGTTTCTCTCTTTGTGCATGTTTAAAGAATGTGGTGAAATCAGAAGGAACAGTCCAAGTAGTCACAGCAAGGCCTCCAGGAAGCAATGAGGACAGGAACATAAGAAGGGTTCAGATTATTATGGGCTAGTTCCCAAAACTTTCTGGTTGCACTTCTCATACTGAATAAGCTAACCATCAAAGAATGATAATTCACGTGATGATTCGTGATTCATTGTCAATGAAGAAACAGAGCTACAATTACTATGATGACTTCAAACACAAAGAAAGGAGTACAGTCAAATTATGATCTCATAAAATAAAAAATGCATATACATACTTAAGTGTGCTTCCTTAACAACTACGCTCAGAGTGCTTACTCTGCTCTTTATCATAGAAAATTCAGTGTTGAGGGTGAGGAGGAGTGAATAAAAACAGATTGTCAGCAGAGTTTATTGAGATCATGTCACTGTTCAGCAGACGCTCCAGGGTAGCTGATGACTTCCATGAGATCACAGGAAAGCTGAAGACTTGAACACAGTCTCTGATCATCCCTCCTCACATCAAAGAAATCACACAAAGAACACACACTGTATTCTTTATACTTACCCTCACTCAATGTCTTGTCATTTTTACAGCCAGTGTTTTAGAAATGATGTTACCGTCAAAATTACTTTTTTATTTTCACACATTCTAAGTTAATACTGCACTACCCACATCAACACAACTCTGTGTAACAACAGAGCACAACATGTATAATATATCCAGTTAGGTATATAAGTATTTGGCCAATGACACAGTGTTTGTGGTTTTGCCTGTATACACCATCACAGTTGATTTAAAATCAAACAGAATAAGACTAAAGTGCAGATTTTCAGCTTTAATTCAAGGGGTTAACAAATGTTACGTATTAACTTTGTAGAAATTTGTAAAATAGTCCCCCATTTGTAAAGGCTGAAGAAAATTAGGTAACTGACTGACAAGAAGTTTCATGACCAGGTGAGACATGTTCATTCATTATCATGGCAAATTAAACAGAGACCTGAAGTTGATTGAACCTGCATGTGGTAGCTGCTCACTGGAACTCTCAATAAGAGGTCCAAAGAGATGTAAGTACAAGTGAAGGAGGTCATTATTAGGATGAAAATCAAAATAAACCTATCAGAGAGATAATAAAAACTTTAGGAGTGCCCAAATCAAAAATCCAGTATATTCTTTAACAGTATTAAGTCACTGCTCAGCTCAACAACACAGAAATACCCAAAGCACCGGACAGTTAGTGTATGATCACAGATTTCTTGCCTTGGTTAACTTCACAACATCTAGTAAAGTCAAGAACACTCTCAAGGAGTATTCACTGTCAAAGTCTGCAATCAACATATTCCTTCATGAATGGAAATACAGATGTTTACAACAGGAAGGCCATCACAGCCTGCACAGCTCTGGAAAAAGAGAAAAGTATGAAGGAGGAGAAAACAGTCTGTGAGCCAAAGCCACATTGTCAAGCTAACTATTTGTCATAGGCAACGATATGGCAAGAGTATGGCTGCCAGTGACACCAGGCTACTATTGTTTATTGATGATGTGACTGCTGATAGAAGTAGCAGCATGGATTCTGAAGTGTCCAGGGCTATACTCTCAGTCTGTGCTTCGCAGTGCAATTGCAATAATATGATCATTATCAAAATATGATCATTTGCATAATGACCCAAAGCATACTGTACAAGCAACCCAAGAGTTTGTCAAGGTATAGAAATGGGATATTCTTTAATGGGCAAGTTAGTCACCTTATCTCAACCCAAGAAAGCGTGCCTTTTCATTATTAAATATAAAAGTGAATGCAAAAAGACTCTCAGGCAAGCAGCAATGGAAGGTGACTGCAGTAAAGGTCTAGAACAGTATCTCAAAGAAGGAAACACAGCAGTTGGTGATGTCCATGAGTCCTAGACTTCAGGCAGTTGTTTGTTGCAAAGTTTTTTCATCCAAGTATTAGAAAAAGTTTTTTTATTTAAAAGTATGTTAGTCTGTCCCATTAATTTTGAACATCTGAAAATACAAGACTGTAAAAAATGGTTGTAATTCTTAAAATAGTAAATGGAAAACTTTTATTTAAAAAAAAAAATCTTGAATTAAAGCTGAAAGTCTCGATCAGACTGTGTAATGCCAAAGGCTTTGACGCATCCCAGTTATCTGCCAAATGCACTGTTCCCTGAAACATCACTCTCTAGCTTTCCTGTTTTTGTGCTTTTAATGGCGACAGTGATCAGCTTCCCTCTGACCAAGATGGATTTAACTGTGGGAAACCACATTAGTTTTCCAGAGATGACAGCCAACCTGAAGACTTCAGTCCATGCAAGAATGCAATTTTGTGAACAAATTTTCAAAGTAAAGACTCGAGAATCGCCACTGTAGGAGTGAGCAGAGTGGCTCCTTATCAGTGACTGAGAGTGCCACTGACAGTGTGTTAAAAGCTTATTAAAAAAAACTGCAGGGCCACCAAAATGACCATAATCTCAACTAAGTCAGAAATAACTGGCTAGTGGGCCTTTAGCTTTATTGACAGTGATTGTGTAAACTACTCTGTACACACCAGGGTGAAAAGGTGGCCCAATTTACTAAAGCATTTTTTACAAAATGTCCCACATTTAATTTTTAAAAGTCAATACTACAAGACAGACCTTTTCCTAAAGTCAGGCTTTTACTCAAATGCTGAAAGCTGCTGAATACAAAACAGATCTTAGAAAAGTAGAGAAGACAATGATCACAGGTGTTAAAGGGTAATTTTGCTTGACCCAATGGAGAAAATTTCAGATCACATACAGACTTATGCAGAATAGGAAATGGAGCTTCAATAAATAACTGGCCGAGGCCCATGCAAAGCAAGTCTTACAAGTCTTTCAATTTCACACTACGGACAATATGATGTGGAGTCCTGCAGTACATCTAAATCTCACAAGAAATGAGATGTGGTGATCTATGGACTAGCTCAACCTAACCATGACTGATTGCAGTGGAATTAACATTTTTAACAGATCCGATAAAAAAAAGAAAGCATGTGAGAAGGATAGCAAACAAAGACTGTAAGAATTTGTTTTTAGCTATCTCACTAAGATATTTACATAGTGATGAAGTTGGGAAATTGCATTAATGAAAATAATATTTTTCCTTCACATGCCCAGGTTGAAAAGGTAACATGCAGTTTGTGTTTACCTTTTAACTTAGAGATATTAAAAGAAGCGTAAAATGTCCCACAGTGTCCATACAAACATAATCGTTGTTCGACATTGAGCTCTTTGGGCTTTGGTCACTTAGCACACACTGAAATGCATACCTTTGTCTCTGCAAAGTACTGCAACTCTAAATCGACAGCTACAATGTGTCAAACAGTAGGACAGTAAAAGTGTAGTAATACATGTTTCTATTTGATATGCTTTCATTCAGTTCAGTTCAGTTCAATTCAATTCAATTTTATTTATATAGCACCAAATTACAACAACAGTCGCCTCAAGGCGCTTTATATTGTACAGTAGATCGTACAATAATAGATACAGAGAAAACCCAACAATCATATGACCCCCTATGAGCAAGCACTTTGGCGACAGTGGGAAGGAAAAACTCCCTTTTAACAGGAAGAAACCTCCGGCAGAACCAGGCTCAGGGAGGGGCGGCCATCTGCTGCGACCGGTTGGGGTGAGAGAAGGAAAACAGGATAAAGACATGCTGTGGAAGAGAGACAGAGATTAATAACAGATATGATTCAATGCAGAGACGTCTATTAACAGTGAGAAAGGTGACTGGAAAAGAAATACTCAATGCATCATGGGAATCCCCCGGCAGCCTACGTCTATTGCAGCATAACTAAGGGAGGATTCGGGGTCACCTGGTCCAGCCCTAAATATATGCTTTAGCAAAAAGGAAAGTTTTAAGCCTAATCTTAAAAGTAGAGATAGTGTCTGTCTCTCGCATC